>JAPYYA010005237.1:0-10980 GCA_028533165.1 Leontopithecus rosalia | reverse complement strand
CATATTACATTTATGTTGATACAATTTTAGAATTGCTAGTATTAGTGACTACATTTAAAAATTAGAAAAATTCAATCTGGAGGGATAAAGCAATCCACAAAAGCTACCTCACTCTGAAATGAAATTATTTGGGCTAGACCTAGTTGCTCCAGAGGACAGTAATAGCAGAAGCTTAGGTAGGAAAATCCTGAAGGAAATAAACCGAGCTTAGCAGTCATTTCCTGGTTGGAAATTCTTTTTCTCAGAGAATACTAGGAGCCAAATCTCACCATGACAAAGAAGATTCATCTGGGACTTGAACCCTTGAAAAGTAAAGTAGCTAGCAAAAAAAATGCTCCACTTGGAAATCAGGCAAAAGTTACATGCCACAGTTGTGCTAGAAGCTGGAAACATCAGAAGCTAGGATAACTTAATACAATTAATTTTTTAAGGCTTAAGGAAGAATTTGATATAAAATTATAACATTTTACAGTTTAATAATTACCTTTTCAAAGGCATTTACAGAAACATTATTTTATTCCCATTACAAAAATGTGAAAGAAAAAAACTTTTTATTTTTTCCATTATGATAATGAGAAAATAAGACACAGAGAATAAACAACATTTGTCCAAGATCACAAAACCAGAAAATTGTAAAACTGGGATTAAGCCAATTAGAAATGATTATAAGTCTAGGATTGTTTTCACTAAATGAAGTTGTTCGTTATAACAAAAATGAAAAGCTGCCAAGAGAATGCATGATTTACATACCTGTTGCTAAAAGTGACCTAGGACACTACTTATATGTAAAATGCAATTTTGTTAAAAGTATAGTTATTCATCTTACCAGCAAACTAAAATGCAATATCAATTAAAGTTACTGTGCTCCTCCTTCCATTTGGAGGACAGGCTTTGTCTGCCTAAGTAGTTAACAGGGTACTAGGAATTTCCTGTATTAAAGATCTCTCTGCCAATCTTTTTCATACGATTTCACAACTTAATAGCTGCATAGCCTTAGATGCATTAACCTGACTTAATTTCTGATTCTTAAATTAGAGACAGTAGTATCTGCCACAAATGCAGATGTGAATAAAAAGGATTAAATATTCAAAATGAGTATATAATGCCAACCACACCGTAATGATCATACTGGTTTAGCCTTAACTTGCATATCTGGAAATCTCTGCCCTAAGTCAGTCATGCAAATAGTGAATCAATTAGGAAAAGTGTGAAAGGATAATACAGAACAATGAAAATGTAAAATTGAGAATTTTAAAATTTAATGTAGAAGAAACAAAAGCTGAAAAAAAAGGCAAATCAAAAATCTCTAATGTTAAATAAAATTATTACCTTTGGAAAAAAGAAAAAGTACATAATGCCACACAAGTCATTTTATTAAGATTTTTTATACCTCCAGTCAGAATTTCCAAAACTTTAATGAGATAATAAATATGTAGAGACGTAGGCCTTGATTGCATTTTATTCATTATTTACACATATAAATAATTCAGGTTCTTTACCCAAACCTTTGTCATCCTGGATTCTTCTCTTTTTCTCACAACTTCCATAATTGTCAGCAAATCTGGTCAAGTATAACTTCAAAGTATACCCGTAGTACTGCCACACCCATGTCACTACCTGAATGGCTAACAACCTTGTCAAAGCCACCATTACCTCTCAGCCTTAAATGCTCTTCCTGTTAGCTACCCACTCCAGTTTCCCTGGCCTCATTGCCTATCTCAATCTCCCAGGCTCAGAGCTTCAAGGCTTTTGATTTGCTTTTGCCTAATCTTAGAATGCTTTTCCCTAGATGATTACATAGTGTTTCTCTCCTTTTCAGATCCTTGCTTTTCTGTGAGGCCTCCAGGAGCCCCCTACTTGAAATTGCTGTATCACGTTCCCCTAATAATCTATTACCCCATCTCTGTTATTATTAGTATTTTTTCAGAGCCATTAGTGCCATATTTATATATTTATCTTCGTCCCCTGCAAAGATGTAAAATTCTGAGGATAAGGATTTTTGTCTGATTTTTAGCTGCTGTATCTCCAGGACATTGAATAACGACACTTGCCCTATAGTAGATAATCAATAAATACTTTTTGAAATACATTCCTCCCTTGAAATAATTTGAAAAATAAACTTATAGAATAATATAGATCTTTACACATTACTGGTTGAGTTTCTTTCTGCATTTTCATGTAAAACAACTGTGATATAATTGAGCATTTTGTGAAAAGATTCTTAAAAGGGACCACTACAGAAAAAAAAAAGATTTTTAAGTAAATTATTTTTTAATACATACTGTATGTTTATATTTTTGTCTTCTATAAAACAATACTAGCCTCACGTGACAGATAACACCTTTTTAGTTCTGCCTTATTTGAACTTTAAAAAAACATTTTATCTTATCTCAACATTGCATACTAGTCCTAAACTAGTAAACAGAATTTAAACCATAAAACTATAAGGTTGTTATAACAGTTATCTGAGGGACATAACTAAAAGTAAATATCAATGAAACAAGGCTTCAACTTGAGGACGTCATAATCATATTTAATAAGGGCTGTTTGATGTTTTCATCAATGATAAATTAGACACCATACAAATTTTATTCTCAGAGCTGTGAGAAATAGTTGGCAGGAAATACTTCCAAAATTCAAATTGGTCTTGGTTATCAGGATCATAAATAAATATAATATGATTAAGTTATGAGGTCACTGTAATACATCTCAGGAGGCGTAAAAGAACTCAGCAAAAGAGGCCATAAATGCAACTCGACAAAAGCAGCAAAATTGTTTAATCTATACTATACTATTTATTAGACACTATCCTAGACATAGATCAGAATTCAAAATGAGTAAGCCATGGCACCTACCCTCAAGAGTTTTATTTTATTTGATTTTTTGCAGGTAAGGATAAATAAGAACAAAGAATAAAATGCAAGTTAAAAACGCTTTTACATGCTGAAAAAAAGGCATGCAAACAATAGCAGCACAGTGGAGGAAAAGAATCATGAATGAGATTAGTAACATGTCATCTTCCTCTTAGCTTCAGCACAAGCAGCCATATAGTTATTGCCCCTTTATTCTTATTCAAAACTGCCAAGAGAAGCAGACAAATCATATTTATTAATCAAAAGGGATGGATACCCTTATCCAACTATGCTCCAATTGGAGAAGGGGAAAATAACACAAAATAGTGTACTTACAGAGGTGAATGGCTATGCAATACCTCCAAGAATACTGAAGCTGGAAAAAGTTGCTTCTGTATATTACCTATGAGTGTTGAAGAGAAGCGATGAATAAGTGAAGTAAGTCGCTTACTTGCTTTTTCTTCCCTACTGAACACTAAAATGTTATATTTATTGCTTGTTCTGATAATACCCTAGTTCATGTCTGCTCCTCGCTTGTACAATCATTAGACTCCTAAGGACATTTTCAGCCCTTGAGAAGGCAAAGAAGGTGTTATACTTGAAAAATGGAGACTCTCAAGAGAGAGAACAAATTACGACTTTCAAGAGATTAACTTGAAACTTGAGAACAATGTGAGTTCTGTTACTGAGCTAATTACTCAGTGAGAGAAGGTCAATGATAATTCCTGGTTTTGATGAGAACCTCACTGTTATTTATGTAAGCAATTTGCACCTGAAACAGAGAGGTTTTTCTTACAAGGTGAAAAGAAGTTAAGAGATATCCACAATAAATGGCAGAGCTAACTAACAGAAAATAGAGCAAGTAGAAAATGTTAAACAAGTGTCTCTGACAAAAAGACTTGGAGTCAATGGTTGTTAAGGAGTCATAAAGCAGGTATGGGGTAGAAGGAGTACAAGATTCTAGCATCTAATTCGAATTCCCCCCTTATACTCCAGCAAGTCACTTAGAAATCTCAGCTGAGATGATCTGCCATTCTGCTCAGTTATGAAGAGATTACTAGATATTATACCTCACTGTCCCTACAATTGTTTCTGTGAAGAAAAATTAACTGTGTCAAATCAGTTCTTAGAGTAGCAATGTATACTTTATTATTATTTTAATTTTTGACTTTATTTTCTGTCATGGCTCCAAAACAATCCTACAAGTGCATTTTCCACAAGTTGTTTGAAGACATCTATGTTTGGACAGTTAACAAGTCACTAGGGACGTCAGGAATAAGAAAAAGCACAGCCCGACAGTGAGCCCATGTTTTCATTAAGAATGCCTGCCGTTTAAAGGTCATAGGCTGAGGAGCTATGGAAATTAGTCATGAAAACACAGCATAGCCCAGCAGGGATTTATTATGCATGAACCACTGCCAATTTTTTTTTATTTAAAATAAGCTAGATTATGAAAGAGTTGAAATTTCCTTGTGGCACGTAACTTTAGGTGTGTGCCCTCCTCTCCTCCTGGGCACATCATGTTGAATGAGATTATTTGGAAGATATGACTTCTGTCCAATCTAAAAGTAAAGCAAGGATTTCAACACATGGGAAATTCCAAATGCATAAACAGGAAAGTTACCACACCCATAACTGAATATTCAAATTGTTTTTTAGAAAATCCATGCACATGCACATGTGTTTTAAGATAAAAGTGGATATAGCTCCCTAAGCATAAATGAGATATGCTAAATTTGATTGTAATAGGCTTACTTGGAATTCTGGATTCTAAGTAAGAGAACTTAGAACACATGTTCAGCATTTTTTTGGAGAAATAATTTTTAAGTACCTGTAATACTTTTAACATACTAAAACCTTTGAGGGAATTTAGTAAGGGCTTAAAATTTTTGGAAAAAGTTTCAAATAACTCTTTTGAATTTGTAGTTCATTTGTGTTTCCTCTTTAGCACTTTCCATGGTTCACATTCAGCATCTTGTTTCCAAGAGTGTGTGTGTGTGCATCCCTGCTTTTTTATTTCAATATCATTTCTATAGTATACTGAGAGAATGAGCACCTGACCTTAGAGTGTTTGGTTAAAGATTTCATATCACATTATCATCTCAAATCAAAGTTCCATTTGGTATTCTATAATACATATTATTTTGCAACTGCAAATGATAAAAGTTTTAAAAGTCTAACCTGTATTTATATTAAATGAAGTGAGTATGTTGTGTTCAATGTGTTTTATTAGCTAGCACCCCTACCTCATCACCAAATTGCTCTCTCACCTAGAAGATGCCTTTTCTTAAAATACAGAGATCTGTATTTGAGAGATATTCCTTTGTAATTTTAGATTACAAAATCCCTAAAGGTGGTATTAGATGATATTAAGTATCTTCTAATATTAATCAGGAATGCCTTGCGGAAATGTTAGAAGCTAGAAACAAAGCTAAAAGAGGCTAGAAACAAAAAGTACTTACTGTATGATTCCATTCATATGAAGACCAAAAAGAGGTGAAGGAAACAGAGGTGTAACAGAATTCAGAAATGTATAATTAACCCTTGTAAGCAGAACTATGACTGGAAGAGAACATGGTAACATTCTATATCTATCTATACTTATATTTATATCTATATCTAAACAACTAATTTATCTTAAACTCCCTGAGAGCCAGACATGGCAGACAGACTTGAAAATGACCTCCTTTGGTTACTACTTCCTGCTGTTTATGTCTTTGTGTATTTCCTTCCTTGAGTGATGATTGAACCCAATGAGTTATTTTTAATGAATAAAATATAGCAAATTCCTTTTATGATTATGTTATATAAGATTGTAACTTCTGTCTTATTAGTAAACTCACTCTCTTGCCAATTTTGGTAAAGCAAACTGTCATGTTAGAGAGACCCCTTTGACAAGGAACTGAAAACAGCCTTCAACCATTTGCAAGGAAGGAACAGAGACCTTCACTCAGACAGCCTTAAGTCCTGCTCAGATTCCTGCCCCTTAGAAACTATGTTGTTTTGAGATGGCAAGTGTTCAGGCAATTTGTGATTTAGCAATAGATAATACACCAAGCAACGCATATCAGAAGCCACATTAGCCAGCAAGCTGCTAGTTCTGGATAACTGAAAACTACTTAATGCTATAAAGCACATTATTTGAAGTTAATTTTTCAGTGCAATAATATTCTATTGTAGGTAGGTGTGCAAATAGCTACATGTAATGTTTGCTTTGGACTATGGGGGCTTCTAAGATGTGAGACTTTCAGTTTAAAAACCGTAACAGTCTTGGGCAAGCCAGGACAGTTAGTCACTTTACATATTGAATATGAAATTATTTTTCCTGTTTGTTTTTTGAACATAACAGGGGCTTACTATTGGTTATATAAGTGAACATTCAAAGTAAATTTTCCAAAATTAATATTTCTCATGTAAAACTGAGACTTAACAAAAGGAAGCTGTAATTTCTTTTCTTGTTTTCTTCTCTTTCTCTGCATGAAATTAATATGTGAGAAATCAGTTATTATATTTCACTAAAATAATGATTATGGGCCCTATTTTAGAGGACCTATATGAATACATTGGTGTTAATGATGACAAAGCCTCATTGAGATGCCATAAATCAAGTGAATAAAGGTCAGTTTTCACCAGAATTGTCATCACTGGTCAGTCTTACTGTAACAGTTTCCAAATGTAAGGCAGTATATTAGTTCATCTTCAAACTGCTGATAAAGACATACCCGAGACTGGAAGAAAAAGAGGTTTAACGGATTTACTGTTCCACTTGGCTGGGAAAACCTCTCAATCATGGTGAAAGATGAAAGGCAGGTTTCATACGGGAGCAGACAAGAGAAGAGAAGGGAAACTCCCATTTTTAAAATCATCAGATCTCGTGAGACTTATTCACTATCATGAGAACAGTACTGGAAAAACCTGACCCCATGAGTCAAATACCTCCCACCAGGTTCCTCCCACAATACATGGAAATTTTGGGAGTTACAATTCAAGATAAGATTTGGGTGGAGACACAGCGAAGCTATATCAAGGAGGAATAAAGAAAACAGTAAGATCTCAGAACAGTCAGTCATATACAGGGAATGGCATCTTCTACACTAAAACTTGTAATAAAGACTAAGTCACTTCTTCAGGATTATTATCCTTTAACACGCAATCTCTCTCTCTCTGTCTCCCTCTCCCTTTTTTTCTCCCACACTCCAAATCCCTACTTTTAATTCTACGTAATTCCTTTTTGCATGTTACAGATATTGCATATGTATTCTTAAAAAGGCTAATCATTCAGTGATTGTATTATATACTTATATTTAAAGAAAATATAAGGTAAATCACAAATTAATGACTTTGAGTTTGTTATATATATGGTTTTATTTATTTTTCTAAAATGTAGTGTTATACATTATTATACATACTAAAGCTGAAGAATTTCTAGGAGAGGTATTAATTAACATATTAATTAACCTAATAATGACCATAAATGTGGAGTTGATGTCTCCCTGAATCAGATAATTTGGATAGTATTCAGACTAGTTTTCTGAAGTTATTTATCCAATTAACCTGAAGATTGCTTGTAATTACTACTGCTTTTATCACAATACCTTAGGTTGTGGTATTAGAAACCCTTAAAAAAAATTTAAACGCTGTTAAATTGCACTTCAATTACTTGAAAGATAACACATGTTTAGTCATTTGCATTCAATCACCCATTAGTATGGATACATAAATCATATATGTTTTATTTATAACCTAGAAGAGAACAAAGCTGGAAAATAAGACAAGTACACTTTTCCAAGGAGAAGAAATATTGAAGTATAAGTGCCTTCTTTGCTTGAGGATTAGATGAAAAGCATCAAGAATAGCCTGGGAACTGGTGTGGTTAATGGATCCCAAGGGAAGAACAGTGAAGAATATCAATAACAAGATATAAGGTGTTTTTATATCATATAATACCTGTATTTTAAGCTTTTTTAATAACCTTTCTCTAATTAGTTCTTCTGTAATATTAGATTCATTTATGCACGTGTGGGAAAGCAGAAATACAGTTTTGAGTGCTTATACAGCCATCACAGTGCTCTCACATGTGATGGTTGAGGTCTTCTCAAATATAGTTCAGTATTCCAAAACATCTTTATACCACCTTGTAAATGTACATACAACTTCTCCCCTTTTTTAACTATTCAGTACAGTTTTTGATCTTTTTGGAAATCTGGGAAGGGAAATCATTTCCCTGTCAGGATTAAATTTTTTTAGAACTCTAGAGTATTCGGGATTAATAATCTTGAAAACAGGTTTATATTCAAGTATAGGTTTATATTGGAGTGAAGAAATTGAAAAGAAAAATTGCAGTTACATTCCAACAGGAGCATATTTAAGGTAACTCACATATTGATGGCAGCAGCAGCCCATCTGGAGTGGCCTCTACAAAGATGCTGACTGCAATGGGGCAGGCATGGCCACGGCTCTGCACTCCACAAAGCTGGTGGCGGCCAGGAACAAGTGGGAGCCCACTCCCTATTGAGTCAGTGGGGAGCCCCACATTCCTGTGCACAGCTGCAGCAATCCAGCAGTGGCTACAGACCCAGGCATCCCTATGCTCCCTGTATCCAGGAAGTCCCCCTTCCCCCGCAGACTCCGAAGTGCTTGCTCCCACTCCCTGGCCTCTCACAGATCCCAGTGCCCACTCCGCAAAGTTGTGGCTGAGCCTGGGTGCTATTGCACCCCTGCCAGGTGTGTGCACACTGTTGGCAGTGCTGACACACCAGCCTCCTGTTGTCTTAGCCCCCTCCAGACTTTGGGTACCAACGAGCACAGAGATTCAAGGGGTGCTAAGGACAGCTCAGTGCAGGCCTCTAGGAACCCCTTGACATGAACAGCCAGGGCACCATGGATGACATATTGATGACAGCAGGAGGTGGAAAGGTTTCTGGACAGAAAGGGGCAGGTTCCTGCTAAAACCCCTCCTTCAAGCCAGGAACAGCTTGAAGCCTGGGGGCCAGGCTGCCAGTTCTGGGTGGAGTCTGCAGCCTGGAGTGAGAACTTATAATGCTTTTTCTGGGCCCACCCATGGCTGTGCCTGGATGGATCAGCATGCACTTCACCCTTTCGGACCCCATAAATACCCTGGATTCATCTAGACTCACAGAGATGTCGGGACTACCAGCTGCCGGAAGGAGTTACCCACTTCTGGTCTTGACTCATTGGGATGACCTGTCTGTGGAAAGGAGTTAACCTCCCTGAGTCTTCTCTCTGCTTAGGGCTGCATTCATCAGGACTGCTTGCCTGTGGAGAGAAACTACCCACTCCAGGTGTCCTCTGTGCTGAGAGCTGGACACTCATCAGGATGACCTGCCTGTGGAAGGAGCTACCCACTTTGCGTTTCCTGAGAGCTGTTCTGTTGCTCAGTGAAGCTCCTCTCCACCTTGCTCACCCTCCAGTTGTCCACATACCTCATTATTTCTGGACATGGGAAAAGAACTTGGGACCTGCTGAAAGGTGGGACTGAAAGACTTGTAAAACAGGGCTAAAACCTGCCCACTCAACTTGCCACATTACAGGCAACAAGGAAAAAAGAAAAGCTGAAGCCCTTCAGGGAACCCAGACCTGGGGGCTCCCTAAGCCAGGGCTGTGACATGCTCCTTAGGGCTCTGCAGTTTCTCTCATCTCCAAGCTTCCAGGCATCCCATGTTCCCCTTGTCCAGATACAGGTACTCACAGTGGAAGCTGCTTGTGGTGCATCTGATCCAGACACAGGCTTGCATAGAGCCTGTGCCTGTGCCAGTGCCTAGAGTTGCCCATCTTACCACAGCAGTCAGTATGCCTGGCTGTGACCAGTGGCGGGACCCTGTGCTTGTTCATTCATGTACCCCTCACCACTCCATGCCTGGCTTGCCCTTATCAGGCATGGGATCTGAGCCAGTAGCATGAGCAAGGGTCACCTGCCATACATGCCTCTGGGCAGAGTGAGCCCAGAGGGCCCCAGCTAAACTTGGGCAAAGGTGCCACCAGCTACAGAGGTTTCTAACCGGATCCCAAAGGATCCGGTGGCAATGTAAAGATCTCGAGTAAAAGCTTTTGAGTAACTTCTCTGATAGATTGTGCTCAGCTATTGCCAGTGTGAAGATGTCTACATAGCTCACATTTGTCCTGCTTTATGGAAAGTAAATGATAACCATCATATTAAAAAGCGATGGTTAACTGTGCATTATGCAGGTTCAATGTCCAGATCTGTCACCTATTAGCTTTGTGATTTGGATAAATTACATAACCTCTTAACTTCCTCAGTGGTCAAAAAGACCATACTCATTGTTAAAACTTTGAATCAATTAAGGTGGCCCCTATATGTGATTTCAATTGGGCAAAATGGTGGGGGTGGGGGTTGGGGTGAGGTGGTTCCTGAAACTTAACTGTATTATTTCTGAAACCTGGTAGATACAATTCTAAATGGAAAGATGGAGAATCTGAGGAAGAAAAAATACAGAAGAGAATTATATCATAAAAAGAATAATAGCTACAGTTATGGCACATGGAGTTAAGAAGAATTAGATACATCTACTAAAAATTTTAGACAGCTATAATGCAAAACCACCAGCTGAGCTATAAGAATCTGTGCCTAAAAATATATAAGAATCAAAACAACCAACCATTGGGCTTCCAACCTTCTAAGAGTAGGAAACAGGTTGAAAAAGTTGGTCAGTCTCCAAAGAGTGTATGAAACTGCATAGTCACTTCACAGGTAGCTAAAGATGATCATGGAAAAGAAAGAATTGCCAAAAGAGAATAAGGATAAAAACAGCTACTCCCAAGGAGCCAAATCAGAGCTGAACATGAGATATTCCCCATTCCCAGGATGGCAAGCTATTTAAATACCTGCCCAAGAAGATCTCAGAAGTTTGAAGGACCGGTGTCTGCTGTGTTTTCTCTGATTCTTTCGATTGCCAGTAGGAGTATTTGTGCATTTCCCTGTCACTGTTTCACCACTGTATGTCAGGTGTGCTAAAGGTAGCACTGTTAAAGTCAGGCAATAATTTGCCTTCCTACCAAAAGCACAGTGATTTGCACATTAAGGATGGTCATGACAGACCGTAAAAGACCAAAGTCTTCAAAACGATACCATCCATAGATATGCAGTACT
>JAPYYA010005236.1:0-10985 GCA_028533165.1 Leontopithecus rosalia | reverse complement strand
AAATACGTTTAAGTCTGTTGCAGCAGACCTCATGAAACCCCTTTTTTTCCTCAGATGCTCTGTCTTGGGGATTAAGGGCTTTATTTGTGAGTATCCGTTTCGCTGTCCTGCCCAGCTAGGAGGCAGTCTAGTCACTATTTGGCTGCCGAGGCTCCACCCTGCTGGCGTGAGGTCCGTCCTTTTGCTGTGGGCTTTGTCCTGCTGTTTTGGGCTCCGCCCTGCTGACGTAGGCTCCGCCCTGCTGATGTTGGCTCTGCCCTGTTTGCAGAGTCTCTCTATTATGGCAGGTTGCCTAGTCAACGGCTCACCTTGTCATCAATGGGCGGGTACCTCAGTAGGGGCAGAAGCTCTCGGCAATGGCAGACGTCCCTCCCCCACCGAGCTGCACAGCCATGGGTTCAGCTGTGCCCACAGTGGAACTCTCAACCCCGAGCACTCCAAATCGCCGTATTGCTTGTCCCTGTGGGGGTGGGGGCCGTAGAGCCTGATCACTTGGCTCCCTGCTTCCGAGCCTTTTTGCTTTTTTTTTTTAAGTTGTAGGGTTGACTCTCTCCCAGGTGCCTCAGCCACCGGCTGAAAGGGCACTGGGATCTGTGTGATTTCCTGTGCAGTTACCCACTGTGCTGGTTCACAGTTCACCTCCCAGAAATCTCCTGGTCTGGCTCACCATCCAAATCCCGTTCAATCAGATGAACATGGCAATCTGCCCTCCCAAGTCTCAAATTGCCGGTTTAATAGGGCACCCAGACCCATGTGTTTCATGCGCCATGCCACTGCGCTGTGGAGACCGCTGCACTGGCATCCTGCCTCCCTGCTACACCTGGGCTTTTCCCTGCTCTGTGTGCTATAAAGATCCATCTGGAAATGTGGTGTGAACTCACCCTCTGCATCTTGACTGAGAGCTGCAATCGTGAGTTGCTTCTAGAGCGCCATCTTCCCCTGTCAATCCACCATCAACATTATCGCATCTGCCATTCTTCGTGCAATGTTAGTACAAGGGAAGGGGTGAGACTTTCTGGCTCTGTGCCTATCAGGGCTTTGTCTGCAATGGCAGAGCAGTAAGAAAAGTGTGGGCAGATTGAACTGCTCTGCCTAGATGGGGCAAGGAAAGCAAAACCCACTTATGCAGACAGGTGCCAGCAAAGCAATGTGGGGACTTTCCATGGTCACAGCCGAAGCTACAGTATGGGGAGGGATGCAGGTTGGCTGAAGTGCCACCATAGGGGCAGCGTCTCTTGAGCTCTCCAAGGGTCATGGTCTACCAGCACAGAAGCTATTGTTCAGACCCCTAGAGTACCCAAGACTGCTGTGCAAGCAGGCATGGCCAGGCTGGGGTCACAGGAGAGGACAACAGACCAACAGGTGCTTAGATCTGACCAGCTGATGAGCAAGATTACCCTGCAGAGATCAGGTCTAACAGTTCTCCTAGGGCTAAAGTCTTCTGTTGAACCTAAGAAGATGGCTGTCCCTGTCCCTGGCCACACACTGCTATAGATGCTCTTATATCAAACCCTCTGATCTCCACATCAACTGGTTTGCTGCCCCTACCACTTCTCTTAGCAGTTTTATCTGCCAACTCGTGTGACAGTGGTGGTTGAGGGGTCTCCTCCTGCCAGGGTTCCAGAGGCCTGTGGCAAGAGCGGGTTGCTCCTTGTCAGTTCAACTAATCCATTACCCTGGTGCTGTTGTGGTCGAAAAATGAGTTCTGGTGCTCAGTGGCCCTGTGCAGGGTTTCCAGCTTCCTCCCCCATCAGCCCAGCTTCTGGGTCTTCCCTCTGTCCACTCTCAATGCTGTTCCTCTGAATGTTAAAAGCATGCCAACTGTCTCAGGCCCTGTGTGGGAGCTGTTCCACCTCCCTTTGAAAGTGTTTCTTAAAGTCCCTGAAGCATTGGTATTCAGTATACTTTAGTTTATTCTAAAATTAGGGAGACTTTCTTTTTCAATTTCATGTTTTTTAAATGCTAACAAACTTTGCCAAAAGGTTTAACATACGGGATGAGAGAAGGTCATACACTTTGGGAACTTTACTTAATAAATCCACTTACTGTTTTCAACAGTTCTGACTGCATATGCTTGAATGATTTTAAGTAGTGAATCCATTTTTACCTTCAAAGGCCATTTATTGTCCAGTAGGACAATGAAATAGATTCAAACATAGGTGGGTATTTAGTTCAGGCAAAAAATTTTGCTTTATCAGAAAAGTAACAATCTTCAATAAACTTCTGCAAGTGGTCTTTTGATTTTATATTCTTTAAATATTTTGCATTGTACAAACAGTTGCAAATGATTAAAATTCTTTGGTGTTATTTGCAAGATTCTATGGAAACATCTGCAGTCAACATTCTGTTGTAGTGGAAATAGCATGAGAAAGGAATCTGAGACAATTGTGTTCTTGTAAGTTCAGCATCATTTATTTTCTCTTCATCTGTAAAATTGGGGGTTGTATTACCAATTATTTAAGCTTTCTTAATTTTTCAAATTCTATGATCTCATGGCTATCTATTATCTATCATCATCATTATCTTTCTATCTAATGGCTATCACACATTTCTTAATGTAGATTAACAACTTAGTAATAGGTGGTTTTGTTTTTAGATGGAGATTTGCTCTTGTGCCCCAGGCTGGAGTGTAATGGCGTGATCTCAGCTCACTGTCACATCTTCCCTCTGTATTCATGTGATTCTTCTGCCTCAGCCTTCCAAGTAGCTGGGATTATAGGCAGGCACCACCATGCCTGGCTAATTTTTTGTATTTTTAGTAGAGATGGCATTTCACCATGTTGTCCAGGCTGCTCTCCAACTCCTGACCTTAGGTGATCCACCTGTCTCAGCCTCCCAAAGTGTTAGAACTATAGGCGTGAGCCACTGCGACAGGCTTAAGAGGCAGTTTTCACATCCCTTATTAGTCAACAGTGTGTTCACAAATACTGTTGTGGACCTGAAGTAAACCCTGTTAAAAAGGCCACATAATTCCATTAATATGATTATCCTGTAGGCTAAATTTCCCCCTTCTATATCTAATAAAGGAAAAGGTTATCTATCTCATTATTATAGGTAAACTAATATTATAGCACAACAAAAATCAACCTCTCTTGGGAGAGGAGGGGCTGATATTTATTGAGCAATTATTATATTTCAGGCTCTTTTTAAAAACACCTTACATACATCATTTATATCTAAAACCCAAAGTAATATTCTAGGCAAATACCATTTAATATATAAGGAACCTGATACCCAGAGAACATACTGTATGGTCACACAGTTAAATAGCAAAACGAGAATGTAAGCCCAGATGCACCTGTGTCTAGTGTCTGAGCCCTTATGCAATATGCTGTACCGCTTTATAAGAGAACTCTACTAAGGAAGGTCTCCCCAAATGTTTCTTTTGTTCATAATGATGCATTTATAGTTATTCATAGGTGGTCTTTATACAAGCAGAAATAAAAATGTTTGTTTTAGGTTTCAGGGTCTCCAGTTTGCACAGATAAGAGAATAAAAACAGCAAAAGAGGAAGCTTTATGACAATTTTTCAAAAGGCACCAGAAATTGGAACATCCATACTAAGTGAATAATTGGAGCAAAGGAGAATGAGGGGGGAAAGGACAACAAAGATGTATTGAGAAACTATGCATGTTGAATTTTTACACAGAATGAGAGAAAAAAAACATGTTTTCACTAATGATGAGTGATGGTTGGTAAAAATTTTTGAAACAAGATAACCTATTCTCCACAAGTCAAGTAACAGGAGCAAGTCCAAATTTTAACAGAAAAATGTTACTATGATAGAGTGCACTAGTATGAACATCACAGATGTAACTGTCTATTGATGTTTCCTGTGACTAAAGTAAGATATTACTGAAGTTGCACGTTCATCACTTTCTAAACTAGATGTCAGAGATCTTAAAACACTCCAAAAGGAAAAGTCCCAGTTTTTATATTGTGAAAGAGATAAAGCACACACCAGGAAATGTAATTCTCTTGAGGATTCTTCCCAAAGGATTTGATAGAGCATAGCATTTCTTATGTGATTTTAAATAAATATCTGTCACAGACATTTTAGCTTTTGGGTCCAAATTAAACACAATTCCTTGTGTTAAATGCACGTAAGAACAAAAGAGATTCACTGCCATGAACCCAAAGCTTGACAGCAGAGATTTCAATCAGCGGTCTGCAAGTAAGTCAATGACACTTCTGTGATACAGCTCAATAAGGCATAAGATGGTGAAGGTAAGGGCCATGAATTCGGTTCACATGTGGAACTGCATTTTGTGGGTCATAAACTATACATTTAACTCCATTCATCTTCTTTGGTTCTCAGCATTGAATTTTTTCTTTCTGACCCCAGGGACAGGTAGCCAGGTTTCTTACTGTCATCTCTGGAGAGATTACTACTTTCTGTTTCCTTACTTATAGGCAATTGAGACATGACCATAATTTTGTTTTAAACATCTTGGTTTAGCCATACTGTCTTTTTTCTACATGTTACCTTGTCACTTGAGATGTTACTTAGTTATTTAATAGTGGTAGAAAAGAAATGAGAGGCACACTAGTTATTTCTTTCTCGCTTAATACATTACTCCAAAACTTAGTGGCTTAAAGCAACAAACATTTGTTTTCCTCACAGACTATAACCATCTGGAGTGGTTTGGCTGAATGGTTCGGTCTCAGGGTCACTGACAAGGTTGTAATGAAAGTGCTGGCCAGGTTTGGAGTCATCTCAAGCTCAGTTGCAGGGAATCTGCTTCCAAGCCCACTCATTTTGCTGCTCCTATGTTTCAAATCCACAGGCTCACTCATAACATGGCAACCACTTTCTTCAGAGCAAACAATATGATAGATCAAAATAAAATAGGGTTTAAGAGTGAAAAGGTTGAATTAAACATTTACTATCAAACTAAAATGACACATTTTACTTCTATAAATTTAAATCTCATGCCCATTGTGTGTAGTCATAGGTCAAAAGTATCGAATTATAAACGTTTTTGAGTCATGTGAAAAATTAATCATTGTAAATTGCTTTCAGGTAAATGAGTAAAATCATGGTAGCTGTTGAATATATAGAAAATTGATAAAACATAATAAAAAGGATGTAATATAATGAACTTTATTAGAAACTAACAACATAGCAGTGTAACCATGACAAATCTGTGGCCTTAAAAACATTTTTTTTAAATGAAAGCCAGTCAAAATTTGGGAACTGAGCATTTAAATTAGAAAGTCAGAAAAAAAAAGGTCAAACTTGTGGAAAAACAGAATAATAATATTTATAAGAGAAATTAGTAAAATAGAACAAGCAATGAATATTTTCTGGTTTTGTTAAATAAATACAAGACTCATTCTTCTAAATGAAAGGAAAAACTGATAAACCAAACTACCAACAAATATAATAATGATTTATATAGAAGGATATTTATTGTGAAAGAGGAATACAGTAGGATAAGACATGATATATCTAAGTAAAGAACACTGTGAATAATGTTTTGTGAAAAAAAGTAGCAGTTCATCTTACAACTCAAGCAATCATACAAACGTTTTTCTTGAGATGACCATTGCACTTCGGCATGTAACAGAGAACTTTGTGCTTTCTTCTTATTTTAATATATAAATTTTTAAATAGATGATTATGTAACAGTTGAAATTTAGTAAAATTAATATTCTTCAGTGATTTTTTAAAACCACCAGTGACTGGTGGTAAAGAATACAATGATCACTAGTAGTGCTGGATGCTGCTGCCTTGATTCATACTAAGGTGCCAGCAGTTTACCTGTTATTCCTTTTGTGCCATCAGCGCAAATGTTAGCACAGCAAAAAGGTAGATGATAGCTTTTTCTTCTCCTTTTGAAAATGACTTTGACCTCATGAATTGCTTGAAAGAATCTTGGGCCCTTCAGGGGTCTGTGGACCATACTTTGAGAATTGTTGGCCAAAGAAATGTTTGATTTTGCATGCAAAGAACCAGTATTTCCATAGCAACTTTTAAATATTTTTTTGCCATAGCAAAGATCAAAAATAATCATCCCTATAAAGTGGATAAAAAATTGAATGGTATTTGAACCTGAATCCAAATGCCTAAAAAAAATGGAATGATATTTAAAAAATTATATACAGCACTGAAAATCAATTAGACATAGATGCAAACATGAGATGTGAAAACAGAGGAAGATTCATGAAGTATGTCACTATGTGAAATTTAAATATTTGCAAAACATACTACATATTTTTAAGGCATAAATATGGGTAGTAAGTGTCTATAGAAATATATTGGAATAACAATTACCAAATTCAGGTTGGTAGTTGCCTGTGTGAGATAGTGAAGGAATTACATTTGTGGAGGAGATACACAGAGGGCTTCAGATGGACATGTACTTCTTTATTTTGTAAGCTGATGGGTGGTTGTAAGGGATTTATTATATCATTCTCTATAGCTCTTTCTATTCTGAAGAATTTCATAATAAAGAACAGCTTGTCTATAATTCAAAAAGGAATACTCTGTAGTATTCATAAATAATTCTTGAAAAAAAATCTTTTCTTATGAAAACAATAAATACTTTATGCCAATTTAAACATTTTGATAACATGCATAGGTGTGATTATTTATATCAGGCAGTATTCAATTGATATTGCTCAATCAAATATTATTATAGTTAAATAATAGTTGTCTTCTCATAGTATAAATTTTAAAAAATATTTAACTTTGCACTTCTGCTTTCTATGTGGCATATTAGGTAACTCAGTCCAAATATCCCCTGGAAGTCAAATAAAAAGCTTGTTAATGTATTAAAATTTTTACTTGAAAGCAATAGTGAGATAGCTGAATACTGAGGAATTATCAGGCTAGCATGCATTGAAAGATTGAAAATCAGGCAAATTTGAGTTAAATTTCACCTAGGGGTAAGTAAGAAATCAACAGGGGAGCTGAAAGAATAAACGGGTAGATGGTGCATTTGATAGCTTCTTAAGGCTAGAGTAAAACCTCTGAGCACCTGGCCCACAACTGAAAGCCCTGATGCATCTTCCTTATACTGAGTTGGTACTCTGAAATGCCTCACCGAAGAGTAACTGTGATACGGAAGAAGACAGGCTTTTGCAGGGACTGCAGTTCAGCTTTGTTGGCATCTCAACTTTGAGTAATCCCAGATGGCCAGGTTCTTTGAATATAAAAATTTCAATATTTTCAGGAAAAAGAAAATATTCCCATTGCTCAAACTATTTCAGCAAAGTTTTGAAAATACTAGTGTGCATGGATGTAAGTATGGAAACAATAAGCATTATGCACTCCTGGAGGATAAAGGGACAGGGGCTGGGTTACAAAAAACACTACCCATTGGGTACTATGCTTACTACCAGGGTGACAGGATCCATACTCCAAATCTCAGCATCAGGCAATATTCCCATGCAACAAATATGCACATGTACCCCTGTAGCTAGAATTAAGGTTGACATTTTCTTAAATGAAAACACAATATTAAAACATGAAATCAAAATGCTAGTTACATAATTAGTAAAAATAACATGGCTGGAAACTAGTATCAATAATAATAATAATAGAAATAGATCCAGTGGAGGAAGTTGTAAATTCCAGCTTTAAAATAAGTGTGCTTACTAAATTAAAAAGTTAAGGGCAGGAATAAAATAATTTGATCTTGAAACTGGGAAAACCACATTGAAATTCTGTAACTGAGTGTTTTTGATTATTATTTTTATTTATTGCATTTTAGGTTTTGGGGTACATGCGCAGAGCATGAAAGATAGTTTTAACACCAGTGTTTTTAACACCAAAGTTAAAAACTCAAATGGTGGAATTAACAGCAGACTAGAGAGAATTTGTGAACTAGATCACAGGTTAGAAATAAGTTTTTAATAACAAAACAAGATTATACATAAGTCTGGAAAATATACAAAAGAGAAAAAAAGATAGAGAGTATATAGGTCTGCTTATTTGCAATTTAATTCCAGAATAAAAGGGAAGAGAGAATAGGACAGAAATGATAGAGAATATAATTACAAAGAATTTGTTTTTAATTTAGAAAAAGCATCAAGCTTAGAAGGCTATGAATCCTACAGATCTCAAATAGAAAAATTTAAAAGAAAATCACATGTAGGCTTATGATAATTGCAGTATTGAGGCCAAATTCAAAGAAAAAAATTAATATGGGTTATATGAATAAATTATTTTCAGGAAACAACAATTAGAATAATAGCCAAATTTTCAGCAGAAACAAGAAAGACAGGAAGCAAAAGAAATGATATTGTCAAAGTGGTGAAATAAAATAATTTTTAATCTATAATTATCATTTATTGAAAGTATTTGGCTGTCCACCATTACTGAGGCACTCCACCCCTACAGATTTGTCCACCATTGCTGAGGCAGCCCGCCATTGTTGAGCCAACCCTCCTTTACAGAGAGAGTGCACCATTACAGAGGTGGGCCACCATCCCTGAGGCAGTTCTGACCACACCCTTGTACAGAGGACTGCAGGGTAGTTCACACAGCAACAAGGTGGAGCCCACAGCAGCTCAGCAAAGCCTCTGCCAGCAGATAGTGACTAGGCTGCCTCCTTGCTGGGCACAGAAGCCCTGAAAAAAAAGGCAGCAGCACAACAGAAACTCATAAATAAAGCCCTAACTCCCTGGGACACAGCACCTGGGAAAAAAAGGGGGGGTTATAAGTTCTGCTGTGGCAGACTTAAATGTACCTGCCCAGCAGCTCTGAATGAACAGTGGAGCTCACAGCTCAGCACTTGAGCTTCTATAAAGGACAGACTGTCTCCTCATGCAGCTCCCTGGCACCTGTGTATCCAAAGAGTCACATCACAAAGGGCTGATCAGGCTGACATTTGGCGGGCATCATTCTGGGACAAAGATAGCAGAAGAAGAAACTGGTAGCAACCCTTACTGTTCTGCAGCTGCTGCAGGTGATCCCCAGGCAAGCAAGGCCTGGAGTGGACCTCAGCAGTCCTACAGCAGAGGGTCCAGACTGTTAGAAGGAAAACTAAGAAACAGAAATAACTTGATCATAAACAAACTGGACATCCACTCAGACACCCAATCTGAAATTCAGCAACTACAAAGATTACAGAGAGAAAAATCCACAAAGATGGGAATAAACCAGCACAATAAGGAGGAAAACACCCCAAACCAGAACACCTCTCCTCCTACAAGGGATCACAACTCCTCACCAGCAAGGGAACAAGACTGGATGGAGAACGAGTGTGATGAAATGACAGAATCAGACATCAGAAGGTGGGTAATGAGAAACCTCTGTAAGCTAAAAGAACATGTTCTAACTGAATACAAAGAAACTAAGACCCTTGAAAAAAGATTTGATGAAATGCTAACAAGAATGGACAACATAGGGAGGAATATAAGTGAATTGATGGAGCAGAAAAACACAACATGAGAACTTCACAAAGTATGCACAAGTTTCAACAGCCAAATTGACCAAGAAGAAGAAAGCATATGAGAGGTCAAAGATCAACTCAATGAAATAAAATGACAAGGCAAGATCAGAGAAAAAAGCATAAAAAGGAATGAACAAAGTCTCTGAGAAATATGGGACTATGTGAAAAGACCTAATCTACTTTTTATAGGTGTACCTGAATGTGACAAAGAGAATGAATCCAAGCTGGAAAACACTCTTCAGGACATTATCAAGGAAAACGTCCCCAACCTAGCAAGGCAGGCCAATATTCAAGTCCAGGAAATACAGAGAACACCACAAAGATATTCCTCAAGAAGAGCAACCCCAAGGCATATAATCATTAGATTCACCAGGGTTGAAATGAAGGAGAAAATGCTAAGGGCAGCTAGAGAGAAAGGTCGGGTTACCCAGAAAGGGAAGCCCATCAGACTTACAGCAGATCTCTCAGAATAAAACCTACAAGCCAGAAGAGAGTGGGGGCCAATATTCAACATCCTTAAGAAAAGAACTTTCAACCTAGAATTTCATATCCAGCCAAACTAAGCTTCATAAGTGAAGGAAAAAAAAATCCTTGGCAAACAATCAAGTACTCAGAGATTTTGTCACCACCAGGCCTGCTTTACAAGCGCTCCTAAAAGAGGCACTACACATAGAAAGGAATAACCAGTAGCAGCCACTCCAAAAACATACCAAAAGGTAAAGAGCATCAACAAAATGAAGAATCTGCATCAACTAACTGGCAAAACAGCCAGGTAGCATCAAAACAGTGGTATCAAATTCACACATAACAATATTAACCCTAAATGTAAATGGAATAAATGTTCCAATCAAAAGACACAGACTGGCAAATTGGATCAAAAGCCAAAACCCATCAGTGTGCTGTATCCAGGAAACCCATCTCACATGCAAGGATACACAAAGGCTCAAAATACAGGGATGGAGGAAGATTTACAAAGCAAATGGAGAGAAAAAAAGGAGGATTTGCAATTCTTGTCTCTGATAAAATAGACTTTAAAGCAACAAAGTTCAAAAGAAACAAAGAAGGATCTTACATAATGGTAAAAGGATTGATGCAACAAGAAGAGCTAATGATCCTAAATATAAGCAAACCCAATACAGGAGCACCCAGATACATAAGGCAAGTTCTTAATGACTTACAAAGAGACTTAGACTCCAACAAAATAATAGTGGGAGACTTTAACACCCCATCGTCAATATTAGGCAGATCAACCAGACAGAAAATTAACAAGGAAACCCAGGACTTGAACTCAGACGTGGAACAAGCAAGCCTAATAGACATTTACAGAACTCTCCAGCCCAAATCCACAGAATATACATTCTTCTCAGCACCACATCACACCTACCCTAAAATTGACCATATAACCGGAAGTAAAACACTCCTCAGCAAATGCAAAAGAATGGAAATCATAACAAGCAGTCTCTCAGACCACAGCGCAATCAAGTTAGAACTCAGAATTCAGAAACTAACTCAGAACCGCACAGCCTCATGGAGACTTAACAACTGGCTCTTGAATATTGACTGGATAAACAATGAAATGAAGGC
>JAPYYA010005235.1:0-10986 GCA_028533165.1 Leontopithecus rosalia | reverse complement strand
GATCACGAGGTCAAGAGATCGAGACCATCCTGGTCAACATGGTGAAACCCCGTCTCTACTAAAGATACAAAAAATTAGCTGGGCATGGTGGTGCGTGCCTGTAATCCCAGCTACTCGGGAGGCTGAGGCAGGAGAATTGCCTGAACCCAGGAGGCGGAGGTTGCGGTGAGCCGTGATCGCGCCATTGCACTCCAGCCTGAGTAAATAAGAGCGAAACTCCGTCTCAAAAAAAAATAAATAAAAATAAATAAAAAATAAAAAGATAATGTTATTTGGAGGTTGGCAGTTGGGAGATAAACAGGTCATGAGGGTGGGATCCTCATGAATGGGATTAGCACCCTTGTAAAAGACTTTTTGCACTTTCTGTTTACCTTCCCCTCTCCTTCTACTTCTCATTTTACTGAAAGCCTGAGAGAGCTGCTTATCCCTTTTGCCATGTGAGATCACATTAAAAAGGTGTCCTTGTCAGGGAGGGGAACGTCACACACTGGGGCCTGTTGGGGAGTGGGGGACTAGGGGAGGGATAGCATTAGGAGAAATACCTAATGTAGCCTACAGGTTGATAGGTGCAGCAAACCACCATGGCACGTGTATACCTGTGTAACAGTCCTACACATTCTGCACATGTATCCCAGAACTTGAAGTTTTAAAAAAAAGTGTCCTTGTGTGAACTAGGAGATGGGCCCATATCAGATACCTAAAATGCTGGCACCGTGAACTTGGACTTTCCAATCTCCAAAATTTTAAAAATAAATGTCTCTTGTTTTTAATCCCAGTCTGTGGTATTTTGTTATAGCAGCCAGAACAGACTAAAATAATAGCTATTCCTCTGTTATCTGAAACA
The DNA here is from genome assembly GCA_028533165.1 of Leontopithecus rosalia. Classification (NCBI taxonomy): domain Eukaryota; kingdom Metazoa; phylum Chordata; class Mammalia; order Primates; family Cebidae; genus Leontopithecus; species Leontopithecus rosalia. The sequence continues at coordinate 10,142 of JAPYYA010005235.1, read as the reverse complement.
ACTGTTTATTAAAAGAAAGTTAGTGCAATTTCTTTTTTTAGCATTCTTTTCCAAACCAAAATTGTTTTAGTAAATGCAGATAACCACTTTCATCATTACTGTTTTTTCCTAGTTAATTGCTTAAGTGTTTTGTATTTATTAAATAGCTTTGTAGTATTGTAAAATACTGTCATATTATAAAATGTCTATTTTCAGATTTGTAAACTCAATGACTGTTTGAATATGGAGGAGTTATTGTTTCTCTCTACATGAAAAATATAAGTAAACTTCTGACCTTACAAAAGCCTTATTATTTCTGTATGAAAAAGATTTATGGCCATATCATTATAGCATTCTTTGGAAACATTTGGAAGGACTGGTGATTTAGAGCACATCTTCTGGCGATGCATAGAATATGATCATGTTACAAAAACATTTTCAACTCTATAAGCAATCTGTCATATCATGGGACTAGATATGCCATCCATCTGCAATTCTTACTGATTTTAATTTCTCTCTTTTCTACTCACCCACAGAATCTTTCACTGACAGAATCCACACAAAGAAAGGGAGAGGACCTTATTTATTTATTTATTTTTTCAGGATTGCAACAGACTCCATTACCTCTGGCTTTAACTAGCTTTCAAAAATAGGTGATAGAAACTGTGATCTGGATCATTTCCTGCATCACCATAGATACCAGTCCCCCACAGTAAAATGATGACATTCTAATTAGGAAGATGACTTTACCTTGTGAATTAGAAGCTTTCCCAGTAAGCAAGTATGAGACTTTCTGGAGGTTCAAGGTGGAGGAAGTTGACTTGTCTTTAGAGGTCATCAGGAAAGAGAATTTCTGTGTTCACTTCTTTCAGAGCTTAGTAGCTGGCTGTAATCCTGACCCTGTGGTAGTTGTTGGTAGTGATAATAACTAAATATTCATTAACTTGCTTTTTCCCTAAGGCAGAAGACCTTCTTGGTCAAGCCTAGGGTCCTGGTGCTTATCAACTGTCAGCCAAAAGTACCACGACAATCTTAGAGAAGCTAGATCTAGAGTACCTAAACTTAGACCTAGCTTCTCTAAGAAAATAATATAGAATTGAAGTTCAATAGATAAATATCTATATAGTATACAGTAAGAGATTATGATATTATGAGCTTTTTTTACTTTTTACCGTTGAAAATTATGAATTATTTCTGGTATAGCAAAGATACCAGTTCATATGCATTGTGTTCAGTGGGCTCTGTGAAAGTTAAGCATAGCCAGGTGTGGTGGCTCACACCTGTAATCCCAGCACTTTGAGAGGCAGAGGTGGGCTGATCATGAGGTCAAGAGATCGAGACCATCCTGGCCAACATGGCGAAACCCCGTCTCTACTAAAAAATACAAAAATTAGCTGAGCATGGTGGCACACGCCTGTAATCCCAGCTACTCGGGAGGCTGAGGCAGGAGAATCACTCGAACCCGGGAGGCAGAGGTTGCAGTGAGCCGAGATCGTGCCACTGCACTCCAGCCTGGTGCCTGGCAACAGAGCAACTCTGTCTCAAAAAAATAAAAAGAAAGAAAGAAAGGCATTATCTTGAGCTTCAAAAGGAAGTTCCTGGCAAAGTGGAACACACTGATTTCTATTGTAGTTAATGATAGTAGTTCTGCAGGCAGCAATTCTTCTGAAATGTTTTCCCTCCCTTAGGACCTAACAAACACCATTTGTCTAGCTTTAAAAGGTACAGCTCTTATATATTTAGCTGTTAGGAGTTTTTCTGGCTTGTGTCATGGACTATACAACAAATCTCATCATTTGGGCCTATGTAAACTCCTTTGTATATTTGGTCCCAGTATTATTTTTACCACTAACTAGATGTTCAGTAATTTTTCACCTTTTTTTTTTTTTGAGACAGAGTTTTGCTCTTGTTACCCAGGCTGGAGTGCAATGGTGCAATCTTGGCTCACCGCAACCTCCGCCTCCTGGGTTCAGGCAATTCTCCTGCCTCAGCCTCCTGAGTAGCTGGGATTACAGGCACGCGCCACCATTCCCAGCCAATTTTTTGTATTTTTAGTAGAGACGGGGTTTCACCATGTTGACCAGGTTGGTCTCAATCTCTTGACCTGGTGATCCACCCGCCTCGGCCTCCCAAAGTGCTAGGATTACAGGATTAAGCCACTGCACCCGACCCATTTTTCACCTCTAGTACAAAACTTATTCCTTGGCACATAGTAAACAACTTGAAAGAATGAATGTAGTAAGAGCTCTTGTATTTCCTTTATGGTCCTCAAATGATAATTTGCCATTGTTTCTCCAAATATTTGTCTGCTTGTTCCCATTACTATAGATTCATTAGATTTAATGGAGACCTGGTATGGAGTACATTGGTATTCAATTAGATAAACTTTATGATATGTGTAAATAATAATTTTAAAAGTTACTCTTCCATAATTTTTTTTAAAGATAACATTATATATTGTTGTTAATAATAGTTATATGTACCAGCATAGTGTTTTGTTTTTAAAAGGTTATTTAAAAACTAATAAATTTTTTTCTCCAAAGTTTAATATTAGTTGTGTAACATGTCCTTTTTATTTTATCCTTAAATTTGAATGGAAATTAATTTGAACTCTTATGTAACACCCCAAATCATGGGTTGGTAAACTACAGCTCATGGCCTGTTTTTAATATGGCCCAAGTGCTAAGAATTGTTTTTATGTTTTTAAATGGTTGGGAAAAAAACTAAAACAAACAGCATATGTAGTGTGCAAAACCCAAAGTATTTACTGTATTACACTTTAAAGAAAAAACATGCTGATCCCTGCTTTAAAGAATTGATTTTCTTGGCAGATAATTACATCTTTTCAACTATACTTCCTCTCTCCGTCTACCCTTTCCTCTTTTACCGTATGTCAATTCCCATATGATATTTCTTTATGTTTTTGTTTTACACCAAATGTAAAGTATTACTTTTATTCTAGTTTCTATATTATACAGTCATGTTATTTTCACATTTTTAAACAAATTCTCATTATGAACAATCCACAATGCCATTGGTTGCTTTATTTTATTTTATTGCCATCTTGCAGTCTGGACTTACATCTAATTAACTGTCTGCTTTTAGACTTAGGGTATTTTGGTGTTATTACTTCCCATAGTTTTCCAGTTCACTGAATGACATTTCATTTCAGTTATTCGTGTGAATAATTTTCAACAATGGAGTAAATTTTTACTGTATTTCATATAGATTTTCTCTCACTGCTGTTAGATTAAAATTTCGTAGTCATTCTTTATCTGTAATTGCTTTCTGCTTCTCAAAAATTTCTCAGAACTGTGTTTGTACTTGTATAAATCTATATGATTTTACTTAAACAATTTTGAGGGAGGAAGGCAGCAAATAACACTGCCATGTGTGTACCTTTGCAACAGTCTTGCATGTTCTTCACATGTGCCCCAAAACCTAAAATGCAATAATAAATTTTAAAAAATTTATGCTGGACTGCTATTATAATAGTAAATACTAAAATTTTATTTTGTAATTCAGAAAAACTACAGACAACTTTTAGTCATTATGGATAAATTTGCATTTCTATGGATTTATATAACTGGAATTATGTAGTGTGCACTTTCTCATATCTGGCTTTATACATCAATATAATTGTTTTGAGATTGATGCATGTTGTGTGCACTGATGATTTGTTCCTCTTATTTCATTATTTATGATATTATCTTTACTCACCTATTGATTAGCATTTAGGTTATTTTCACTTTAGGACTATTGTAAATAAAGTTGCATGAACACTCAAGTACAAGTCTTAGTGTCAGCTTATGTTTTCATTTCTTTTGGATTAATACCTAAGGCAAAAAAAAGGTTAGATTTTTGAAATGACTGTTATGTTTACTTTTTAAAGAAAATACCATTTTTCTGAAGTGATTCTCTTAGTTTACATTCCCACATCAGTAGTTTAGGGTTTGGGTTCGTTCAGATTATTTGTGACATTTGTTGTTAACAGTCTTTTTAATTGTATCCATTTTAGTGGGTGTGTAAGAGGTTGTCATTGTACATATAATGTCCATTTTCTTAACTATTGATGTGAAAAACTTTATATATATATATATTTTTTTAATTGCATTTTTGGTTTTGGGGTACATGTGAAGAACATGCAAGATTGTTGCATAGGTACATACTTGGCAATGTGGTTTGCTGCCTTCCTCCCCATCACCTATATCTGACATTTCTCCCTGTATTATCCCTCCCCAACTCCCCACCCCTCACCGTCCCTCTCCTAGCTCCCCCCTCAACAGACCCCAGTTTGTAATGCTCCCCTCCCTGTGTCCATGTGTTCTCACTGTTAGACACCCGCCTATGAGGGAGAACATGTGGTGTTTGATTTTCCGTTCTTGTGGATGTGACAAACTTTTTAACTGCTTAATAGTAAAGGTTTCTGTTCAATTTTTAAAGGGTTGTTGTCTTCTCTTTATTGAGTTGTAATAATTTTTATTATATTCTAGATGTAAGTTTTATCAAATTTTGTATTGTAAATTATTTTAGTCTGTTTTCAAACTCTATAAAGACATACCCACAACTGGGTAATTTATAACAAAAAGAGGTTTAATTGACTTACATTTCTGCAGAGCTGGGAAGGCCTCAGGAAATTTGTAATCATGGCAGAAGGAAAAGAGGCATGTCTTACATGGTGGCAGGTGAGAGTGTGTGTGGAGTGAAGAGGGAAGAGCCCATTATAAAATCATCAAGTCGCATGAGAACTCACTATGACAAGAACAGCAAGTGGGAAAACCACCCCCTTGGGAAAACCAATCACCTCCTGTCAGATTCCGCTCTCAGCACATGGGGATTATGGTGATTACCATTCAAGATGAGATTTGGGTGGGGACACAGCCAAACCATATCATAAATATTTTCTTCTGTGGCTTTCCTATTTTTCTGTTATCATGCACTTTTAGTATACTGTTTTATGAGTTTTAGTAAACCTACTTATTTATTTATTTTTTTTTCAGATGGAGTCTTGCTCTGTCACCCAGGTTGGAGTGCAGTGGTGCAATCTCAACTCACTGCAACCTCCAGCTCCTGGGATCAAGCAATTTTGCTGCCTCAGCCTGCCGATAGCTGGGACTACAGGCACGTGCCACCTGGCTAATTTTTATATTTTAGTAGAGGCATGGTTTCACTATGTTGGCCAGGCTGGTCTTGAACTCCTCCTGACCTCAGGTGATCTGCTCACCTCGGCCTCCCAAGGTGCTGGGATTACAGGCGTGAGCCACTGCACCTGGCCAAGTTTTAGTAAATTTATACAGATGTGCAACCATCTCAATCAGTTTTGGAAAATTGCCATCATCATAAAAAAAAGTTCCTTCATGCTTGTTTGTAGTCAGTCCCTCCTCCTACCCACAAACCCAGGTAGTTACTAATCTTGGTAGATTGTGATTTCTGTCTTCAAATTTTTTTTCTAAAAATTTTATACAAATACAGTCATATGACAGATAATCTTGTGTATCTAGTGTCTTCACTTAGCACAATGTTTCCTTTAGATTGATCCATTTTGTTGTATGCAGTGATCCCCAACCTTTTTGGCACCAGGGACCAGTTTCATGGAAGACAATTTTTCCACGCATGCAGGGGTGGAGGTGGTGGTTTTGGGATTAACTGTTCCACCTCAGATTGTCCACATTAGATTCTCATAAGGAGCACACAACCTATATCCCTTGCCTGTGCAATTAACAATAGGTTTTGCACACCTATGAGAATCTAATACTGCTGCTGATCTGACAGGAGGCAGAGCTCAGGTGGCAATGCTCACTCCCCTGCAGCTCACCGCCTGCTGTGTGGCCCAGTTCCTAACAGGCCAAGGACTGGTACTGGTCCACAGCCTGGGGGCTGGGGGACTCCTGGTTGTAGGTAAAAATGGTCCATTCTTTTGTATCGATGAGTCATATTCAATTCTATGGATATACACATTTTGCTTGTGTCTTGATAAGTTGGTAGACTACTTTTGTCTCTTATGAATAATGCTGTCTTTCCCCTTCCTTGATACTGTCATTTTGAAAAGCAAAATTCTTTTTAGTTTTCATCAAGTCTAGTTTATCCATGTTTTGTTTTGTATGTTATGAAAGAAATTTTTGCCTACTCTAAGGTTACAAAGCTTTTGTCTTATGTTTTCTTTTAGAGGTTTTAGAATTTTACATTTTGTTTAATTTTTATGTACAGATGCAAAGTTCATTTTTTTCATACATTCAGTTTTTTGAGCACCTTTTGTTACAGAAGACTTTGTTTTCATTTAATCCATCTCGTGAATTTCTGGATATCTTTGCATTTTGAGGTTAATTTCCTGTCAGTCTTTCCCCAATGGTTTTAATATCTATTAATGATTTCTGCCTAAATCTTTTTCTTAAATTACTATTTTAGTCAGAGATTATAAAGAGTGATTTTCTATTTTTGTTTTTCCTTGTGTTTATTAGCTGTGATTATTTTGCAAAGAACTTTCACTCATCAATTGTGGATACTTAGTTACCCTGAACTGCAGTTCTTTTTGAAAATTATTTATGAATACTTAAAAATTTTACTGTCATTACCACTTGATAGAGTAATGAGTTGATATAATAGTCACCACCAAAGTTAGCAGATGAGGTGTGATTTTATTCTTTTGTTTTTCGTCCTTTAAAAAAATATTGTTAGGGCTCATGTATTTTTTATATATTGTCTTTCAATCAGTTTGGTCCTGGATGAGGCTGTGTGAACTGTTAACAGAAGGCTAGCTTAATAGTGGCTTAAACCAACATATTTATCTGAGTGTAGGTGATGCTAACATTGTTGTTTGAATTATTCAACAAGGATTCGGGTCTTTTTTTCCCATTCCATCATCCTTAGTGTGCTCTTGCATGTACCATCATGATCACAAGATAGCTGTCATACCTCTAGCCATTATGTCTGTGTTCGAAGTACAGAGGTGGGGCAGAGCAGCTGTGAGTCAGAAGGTGGTGTTATAAAATCCTTCTCCAAAATTGCTTAAGCCAACATGTCCTTATTTCTCACTGGCCAAATTTGAGTCACACGCTTACCCTAGCCATCAAAAAGATTGTGAAAGCAAGTATCTGGCAAAGAGGAACAGAATTGTCAACATTGGCTTGGGCTACCTATGAGCCACTGCCTGAGGAAACTAGGTTTTTATCAAGAGAAAAGAAGGAAAAAAGGAGTTTTAGGGAATAGCTAATACATAATGCTTGCCATAAATAACTTTAGTAAAACACAGAATGACTTTATGTTTTATTACATTTAAAAATAAGCCGTATTTTTATGGCTTGCCACATTGTCATGATTACTTCCACCATTTTCCTATAAAATACATTATTGAATATACATTTTCAGTAGTTTCCTTTTAATATTAATTACTATTATATAATATGACTTGGAATATGTTATTCTAAGTATTGACATAATTTAAAAACTTCTATTTAATGCCAAAGAATGACTTGTCAGATATTTTTTTTAAACTGGGAAATTAAAACAGCCCTTCTTCTCCATATTGATTGTTCCTATACTCTCTTTCTCATTTGTTAAGGCACTTGGTGTATCATTTGCTGTAGAACTTTCCTCTTCTAATCCATGTTTATCTTCAGTCTTTATACCTCTTCTTCTTTTTTCTCTCATTTTCCTTTCCTAGCCTTTCTATATAAAGCCTCTTTCTTTTTCTGCCTCTTTTCAAAATGAGGGCTAGAATAAAGTTGATTTCTGGTGTATAATATCATATTGTACTATTAAATTTATTTTAGTATCTTAATTTCATTTGGATTATGTACTGTTGACTGTTGATTGTTAACAGGTTCTGAAATAATTAGGTTAGCTGAGAAGTACACATCAAGCATTAATGGATTGCATGTTACTGAATCAGCAAAGCTGCTAAGCTCTGAATCACAACCAAGATAGCTAATATAATTCTTGGTTTTAAATTATGATATTTAATGTGATTCTCTTTTCCTTTAATTCTTGTAATCTCCCGTGGAGCTCCATTAAGTTTTCAGTCTTCTAGGCATGTTGTGTCTCCAGAAAAACTGTTACGTGTGTGTAACATAATAGAGCATATGCACACAGATTTTATAAGCTACCTTAAATATTTTCTCCTGTTGTATAGTTGTTACATGTATAGTGTTAGCGAATTTATTACTAGTATTCTGCATAAATATTAGGATTTAGTTTCTCAATTATTGTGTATGATTAAATTATTCTTTTTATTGTCTTAAATTTACCTGCAAATCAGCCTGATTTTAATAAATACATATTCTACTCAGGGGAGTGGTTTAAAGAACTGTCTGCTTCGTGGTAAAGATGATTTGATTTGTGTCCTTTTCATGCTATTTAAAAAAGCTTTACAGCTTTTTAGCGGTAAGGATCGTCTATATAGTGAAAGATAGCTACTCCAAATTTTTGCTTGATTTGACTTTGCATCTTTTTTTTTTTGAGACAGAGTTTCACTCTTGTTACCCAGGCTGGAGTGCAATGGCATGATCTTGGCTCACGGCAACCTCCACCTCCTGGGTTCAGGCAGTTCTCTTGCCTCAGCCTCCTGAGTAGCTGGGATTACAGGCACGTGCCACCATGCCCAGCTAATTTTTTTTTTTTTTTTTTAGTAGAGACGGGGTTTCACCACGTTGACCAGGATGGTCTTGATTTCTTGACCTCGTGATCCACCTGCCTAGGCCTCCCAAAGTGCTGGGATTACAGACTTTGCATCTTTCTGACTATAACCTCTGTGTCTTTGGGGGAGCCCAGTGAATTGGGAATGTATCCCTTTCTTTCTCCTTCCCACCAGTATTTACTTCTCCTTCCCTGTCTCCATTCTCCTTCTCTTTCTCCCCACTTTTTTTCCACCTCACCCTTTCCCCCTTTTTTTTAATGTGATTCTGGGATTTCCTATTTTTCATTTTATTTTGAGTGTGAAATGGCACACTTATTAAACTTCAAAGAAATATTTCCGTTTTGAAATATCCTTACAAATAAATTATTTTGGAAGTAAAATTTTTTAATCTCTGTGTGCTTTTCCAGTTAAAATTAATTGGACTCAACTAAGACTTTATCATAATTCATAAAGTTTTGTGAACTGAATCACTTTGCAGAATTTGGCTATAACAGCAGAGCCACATGAGCAATTTGTATTCTGTATTTGTCCTTTTCTTTCCCTCAGCTTGTTAGCCTTCTTTATACAAAACACATAGAAAAAGAATTTAACTTCTAAAGAATATTTATTAGAAGAAAAAGTAAAATGTGATTGTTAGTTTTTATGATACAAGGATTTCTTTTAACAGTTACAATGTTAATAGTATTATCCACTGTGGCTTCTGGACTTGCATATTTATGTCATTTTTGCATTTTATTTCTCATCAAATTCTGTCACTTTTATGCCTAATTTCAATTGTATAAAGCTTTAAAAATCTTGTCACAATTAAGTGCTGTATTTATGCTCACAAAGGTTATCTCATAGTAGCCTATGGCTTTGTAAACTAAAATATTACTTGCTATTTCATGAAACAATCTTTATAGCAGTCTTGCTATATTTCTGTTCCATTAGCTATGCCAGCAGTTGCTTTGGTTACAGTGTTCCTGTTTTGGCAAGCTTGGGGATCTTAAACAACTATGCTTCTTTTCTAACTGTTCTTGTGGGATTTAATTTCCCTCCCATGTAATGCTACAGAGAGGTAGAGAGAGAAAAAAAATCACAGCCTATTTATTTCTAAAGCATGGGAAATATTTTGGTTTTGTAAAGGACAGTGATTCTGCCATAATCTGAAATGCTTTTGAAGATGAGGAAGTCTGTTTTTTTAAGTATCTTTTTCACTTAAAATATATCTTTTCTACCCTGTTACACTGTCTTTTATCAAATTTTATATTATAATCTATGAGGCTGGGAAATTTCTTAGAAGATTGATTTGTGGAAACTTACAGTGACAATTCATAGAAAAATTAGTCTTTTTTTGGGGGGGGAGGAAGGGAGGAAGGCAGGAAGGGAGGGAGGAAGGAAGCGATGAAGGAAGGAAGGGAGGAAGGGAGGGAGGGAGAGAGGGAAGGGAAGGAAGGAAATCAAGCAATGAGAGAGAGATTGCCGACCTGGAACTAGAGGTTTACAAGTAGATTTCTTTCTTTTTTTGAGAGAGGGAAAGAAAGAAAAAAAA
>JAPYYA010005233.1:0-10987 GCA_028533165.1 Leontopithecus rosalia | reverse complement strand
TAACATCAAATGGCAGTAACCCTAAATTTAAGTCGACGAAATCCCCCAATCAAAAGACACAGCCAAAACCTAATGGTATGCTACATCCAGACCCATTTCACATCCAGAGATACACAAAGACTTAAAACAAAGGGATGGAGAAAGATTTACCAACCAAATGGAGAGCAAAAATAAATAAATAAGTAAAAAGCAGGAGTTGCAATTCTTGCATTTGATAAAATAGATTTCAAAGCAACAAAGATGTAGTGGTAAAAGAATCAATGCAACAATAAGAGCTAACGATCCTAACACCCAGATACATAAGACTCATAAAGAGATTTAGACTCAATGAGACAGAAAATTAATAAGGATATCCAGGATTTGTACTCAGATCCAGAACAAGTAAACTCAATAAATATTTATAGAGCTCTCCATTTTAAATACACAAAATATACATTCTGCACCTTAAAGACACAAAATATTGATCAGCCATTATTAATACCCATTTTTAGAATAAAGCAATATTCCTGTTCTCTCTCCCTCTTATTCTTCCTCTTTCTTTCTCTCCTTCACTCCTTTTTTCTTTAAAAAAAAAGAAAAAAAAAACAGATACTACAATAATCAAACATATTTTTCTTCAATCTCCTCTCATTTTCTGACCCTACCCTAACCTAGAAAAAAAAAAGAAAATAATAGACAAATTCGACCTCAACAAAATTTAAAACTTCTGTGCATCAAAAGATGCTATCAAGAAAGTGAAAAGACATCGTACAGAAAAAAATAAAAATAAAAATGCAAAAATGAGCTGGGCGTGGTGGTGCATGACTGTACTGGGAGGCTGAGGCAGGAGAATGGCTTGAACCCAGGAGGCAGAGGTTGCAGTGAGCCAAGATTGTGTCCTGCACTCTGGGTGACTCCAGAGTGAGAATCTGGCTCAAAAAATAATAAAATAAGAACCTTTCCGAGAGGACATCTGTAGGCTTTACCAGACTGCCGAAGGGGTTCATGGCACAGAAGAGGCTAAGAGCCCCCAGAGGAGAGAAAAGCAAGAAGGCAAGTGCGCCTGGAGGGAAGTGAGCTACAGGCGAGGGGAAGGGAGTCACTAGGGCTGGAGACGCCACAATAGGGAGTTGAGGTTTTATGCCAAGGGCCATGGGAAGTGATTGAAGGCTTCTGAGTAGGGAGTAACCTGATCCAAGTATTTGCCACTCTGGCTACCGCACCGGGAATGATTGCTAAGGTCACCAGTGCTGTCCTGGAGCCCATAAAAAGGTCAGCCCAGCTGGAAGATGACAGAAACTTGGGCTAGGGTGGCAGAGGAGGAGGCGGTGAAAGAGGTCACGATTGTGAATGTATTTTGAAGGTAGAACTGACAGAATTTCATGACAGACTGAATGTGGGCGTGTGAGGAGAAAGAACACTCAGGCAAGACTTTCAGGTTTCTAGCAAGTGGGTGAGCAGTGGTGCCGCTTATCAAGAGGGAGAAGGCTGGGGAGGAGTTTGGGAGAGGGGAATGAAGCAGCCAGGGAACCAAGAGTGTTTTTGGAACACGTTGACTTTGAAGCGCCTATGGGCCATGCACATGGAGCTCCTGAGTAGACAGTTGGGTGTAAGCCTGGAGTTTGGAAAGGAAATAAGGACTGGAGAGCTAAATCTGGGGACCCTGGATATACAGTGGCCATAGCTGTGGTTTGGGTGTTTGTGGACTCTGAACCTCATGCTGCAATTTGATCACCGAGGTGGAGGTGGGGTCCCATGAGAGGTGTTTGAGTTGGGGGGTAGATCCCTCATGAATAGATTAATGCCCTCCCCCGGAGGTGAGCGACAGGAGTTGTTAAAAAGAGCCTAGCACCACCCTCCTCTCCTTTCCTCCTCTCTCGCCAAGCGACTGCTGCACACACCAGCTCCCCTTCACTTTCCTCCATGAGTACAAAGCCTGAGATTCTCACCAGATGCAGACGCCGATTCTCGAACTCTCCAACCACCAGAATCAGGGGCCAAATGAACCTTTTTTTATATACAAATTGCCCAGCCTTAGGTATTCCTTCCTAACAACACTGAACGGACCAAGAGAATTTACAAAGTCATGAGACAGGATGCTGTCACCTAGGGAGAGAATATAGCTAGTGCTCTGAATGGCCAACACTTAGAGGCTTGGAAGAGAAGGAGGAGTTGGCAAAGCTGACTGCAAATGGCAGCCAGTGAGACAGGAAGAGAGGATGGACTTTTAACCCATTTCCCTTTAGGAAAACAAAGTGCAACTTGCTGCCAGGATAGTATTCTCAGGGCAAATGGAAATAGGTAAAAAAGAAAGAAAAAGAAAGAAAGAGAGAGAGAGAAAGAAGAAAGAAAGAAAGAAAGAAAGAAAGAAAGAAAGAAAGAAAGAAAGAAAGAAAGAAAGAAAGAAAGAGGAAGAAGGAAGGAAGGAAGGAAGGAAGGAAGGAAGGAAGGAAGGAAGGAAGAATTTGAATTATGAGACGTGCCTTAGCTCAGATGCTACAAAATACTTTAAAAAAAACAAATTTTGTAACACAAAAAATAACAGGGGAACAGAGTATGTAACAACTTCTGGATCCCACTGGGTACCATGGCTGAGTCATGGACAAGACCCCGGACGGAAGGACTTGCTGTCTGTGACTCCTGGACCACGATTGGCCTTTAAGCGTTTTCTGCTCACGGGCAAGTTGTTTTGCCACTTTGATCTTTTTGCCTTTTTCTTCTGTCTATAAATTAAGATTCATACAGCTAACCTATTTTGTAGGAAGATAGAGAACAACTTCACATATCCACAAGAGAAGATGGACCACAGTTTGTGTTACAATGTCAAGGAGTTAGACATCCAGGAGCAATTCTGTGTCTAGCATGGCTCTTATTTGGACCCTGAGATCACCAGTCTGAGTCTCCATTATGTGACTCTAACGGAGCCTGTACTAGACCAACATGTGGGAGGGAAGTTTGTCATTGGCTGCTCCACGTCTTATTCAGACACTTCAGGCCTTGCTTTGTCAGGCCTCAAAGGGAGCTCCTGAGTCCGGCTTCCTCAGGGGTCTTCCACGCTGACAGTCTTTCCCAGGTCTCAGCACGCAGCACAGCTTCCACCTCCCACTCCCTGGGGGCTGCACCTCAGGGGTGCGTGCTGCTGACTCCCTTCCCCACCTTCCTCAGCACTAGATGCAGAGCCTGCTGGAGGTGTGAGAACAAGCTGGTCATCAGTAGGTAAAAGTGGGGTCTAACTTTGTTTCCCATTCTTCCCATTTCTGCAAACTCAGCGTCTCCCTCCCGTGCCTGCTCTTTTCCTGTTGTATGGTTAACACCAGAGCAGTCTCCTCAGTGGCACTAAACCTTTTCAAGTCCTGAGATGGAAGCGCTTTGGAAGAGGGACAAGGAACGTGGACTCTGATTCCAAGCCACGGCAAACTCGGGCAGGCGCCTCAAAGCAGAGAGTCTCATTTTCCACTTTCGAAAAGCACATGGTCTGGATAAGCTCTAAGTCCTTTACACTCAATAATTTCACACTGTTTTTTTATTATTAATATTATTTTCAATTGAAAAATCATAACTGTATATTTATGGGGTATAATGTGATGTCTTGATATATGTATACAATATGGAATTATTAAATCAAGACAATTAACAAATCCATCATCTCACTTGCCTATTACCTAAAAAAAATTTGCCCATCATTTTTTACGGCCAGACGTTAGAAATTTTCTCTTAGTTATTTTGAAAGATACATATATTATTATTGACTGTAGTCACGTTGCTAGGGAATTGATCTCAAAATCTATTTATCCTGTCTACAAAGAAACTGTATTCTTAGTAACTCTTCATACACTCCCTCCCCACATACCATCCCCAGCCTCTGGTAACCACCTTTCTACTCTCTCTGTCTATGAGTTCAACCTTGTTAGATTCTGTGTGTAAGTGAGATTATCGTGGCATTTATCTTTCTGCATTTGCGTAATGTCCTCCAAATTCCTCCATGTTGTTCTAAATGACAGGATTTCCCCCATTTGAGGGACTGAATAATGTTCCATTGTGTTTATTTATTTATTTATTTATTTTGAGGTGGAGTTTCGCTCTTGTTACCCAGGCTGGAGCGTCATGGCGTGATCCCAGCTCACTGCAACCTCCGCCTCCTGGGTTCAGGCAATTCTCCTGCCTCAGCCTCCTGAGTAGCTGGGATTACAGGCACGCGCCACCATGTCCAGCTAATTTTTGTATTTTTAATAGAGACGGGGGTTCACCATATTTGCCAGGATAATCTCGATCTCCTGACATCCTGATCCTCCCTCCTTGGCCTCCCAAGGTACTGGGATTATAGGCGTGAGCCACCATGCCCAGCCCAGATTGACCTTTTTGAGGCTAGAGTTTAATTTCATTCCCAAATGGGCCAAGATCTAGAAGAAGCCACATAAGAGAGAATGGGCAGGAAAACACTACCCAATCCTCATTTCTCAAGGCCTGGAAAAGGAGTAGTAAATGGAATTGCAGAACACTGAGTAGTCTCCTTGGAGAGAAAGAAGACATCCACCATCTGGCTGGCTTTGGACTTCGTTGGGGAGAGTCCAAAATCAGACAAAACGTGCCTGAGAAATAAGATAGAGCCCTTAAGTATTGAGTTTTCCAAAATGTCTGCAATTTAATTAAACAACAGGGTTGATCTACCTCTTGAGGAACTATTTTTAATTAAACTCTGCATTTGCATTTCTCCTCCCTGCTCTGTGGGGCATTCCAGGGAAGCAGAGGGAGCAGTCATCTGGCTACACAGCATAGTCTGGGAAATCCCACAGCTGAGTTAACAGAATTCTTATATGTGACTCCCTTTGACTCTTCATCTTCACCAATATTCTCAGCAGTGTTAGTAAAATGTGTGTTACGTTATTTATTCTTTCATGGCCTGTCTGCAAAAGATCTCTTCTATATAGAAGAATATTGACTAAATTCCTGGTCAAGTTTCGGTTCTTCCATCTATAAAATAGTGCCACAGTCCTCACTCTTGGTACAGAATTGTTTTTAGTCTTTGGGTTAGGACCAAAATGCTCATGACAATATGTGTGGCCTGACATCTCAGCCATGGTATTAAAAATTGTGAAAAGTCAAGATACCAGTCGCCCTGTGTCTTAGTCTGTTTTCCTGCTGCTGATAAAGACATACCTGACAGTGGGGCATGGGAAGGGTGTGGAGGGATAACATGGGAGAAATGCCGGATATAGTATGCACCTATGCAACAACCTTCGTGACCTGCACATGTACCCCAGAACCTAAAGTCTAAAAAAAAAGACATACCCGAGACTGGGCAGTTTGCAAAAGGAAGATGACTGGGGAGGCCTCAGAGTCATGACTGAAGGCAAGGAGGAGCAAGTCACATCGTACATGGATGGCAGGAGGCAAAGAGGGAGGTTGTGCAGAGAAACTCCCATTTTTGAAACCATCAGATCACATGTGACCCATTCACTATCATGAGAACAGCATGAGGAAGACCCACCCCCATGATTCAGTCATCTCCCACAGGGACTCTCCCACAACACCTGGGAATTATGGGAGCTACAAGATGAGATTTGGGTGGGGACACAGAGCCAAACCATATTACCCTGCAATCAAGGGAAGAAACCGCTACTAGGGATATTGCTTGAGTATGACATCTTTTTAATCCTTAGTGTGAAGAGAACGCCGTCTGGGATACTGAGGACATCAAACTACTATGTAGACATTATTCTCATAAACTATTCATGTTCTAACTAAAAGAGACTTCTACACAAAGAAAAAACTAACAGGCAAACTGACTGACCGGGAAGGTCAAGGTGGGTAAGGATAGATGGGTATGTATTAATGAAGTGGTAGTTGTCTTTCTATAACGCTGGCTGTAATGATTCGAAACTGTGTGGCCATTTTCTGTTTTGAAGAAACATACAGCACAAAAACCATGTTTCTGCTGAATCCTCCACCCAGAATACACAATCCAAATGGCTCCATGTAAATTCTCAGAAAAGGTGAGTCAGAACAGCATAGTTTTAGATTGAGGACAAAATACGCCAAAGCAATTCAGAATTTTTTTGAGACAGGGTTGTATATTATTTGTTTTCCTTTTTGTGACTTCAGCAGTACCAATGTGACTTCGATAATACTAATATCTAGTCACCTAAGAATATTTTTTCAAGACAATATTAACATTTTGAAGACTTGTTTTCTAGTTCAATAAAGTTTCACTTTGTGTATAAGCAAAACAGTAAGAAATCCATGAATGTCAAATTTTAGAAGTAGTTTAGTGAAACAGTCTCGTATTCTGGAAGATAAACTTAACATCATGATGAAATTGAAATATGTGAATAGAAAATCTAATCACTGCCTCAGTAAGACACAGAAAAATGCTTCATTGTAGATTCACCATTGTGCTTGCTCCTGGTGAATTTTTGCAAGTCAGTACAGATAACGCGGGGCTCTGCTTATAGGAGAAACTTGCCCCAACTGCAGTGGAGCAGATTCTTTTGAATGTAAAACTCTGACCATGGGATTAGTGAATGAACTCTCTCAGCACTTTCCTCTTTTCAAACTCCTGTAAAATGTTTGCCTGTATAGCATCCTCTTTGGAAGTACAAGTATTGTGTGAATTTACTCAGAGTTCCATGTGATTCCAATAATATTAATTCTTTTTTATCACTGAAATTAAAATGTAATATTACCTACCCCCTGCAAAAAAAAGAAGACTCCAAGCCTCTAAGAAAACATGCCTCATACAGCTTGAGAAATGCCACCGTATAGAATGCTGCTCTGTCAGGCCACCCCTCAAGGTTTGCCGGATAGAACAGCAGCAAACTTGGTTGGGAAAGAGAGGCCATCTCCAAGTCCCAAGTACAAGCTTCCTCCCATTCTTTTTTCCTCACCACTTGTCACCGCATGTCCTCATCCGTGGATGGACCAAGCCATTGCCAATAAGTTCCTGCCTGGCTGCGGAGGGGTCATATAAGACGTTTTGCAAAATGTCTGGAGATAGGCAGCCTAGAGCCAGCAGAGGGGTCATCGTTCACCTTTACCAGATGGTGCTGATGAAGACAAGGCTAAGGAACTCTGAGCATCGTGTCTCTCACTTTCCTGTGCACACAGTTCCCTGCAGCTGGTGCTCAAATGCACATTCTGACTCCATAGGCCTGGAGTAGGGCCCAAGATTCTGTTTTTTTTTTTTTTTAACAAGCTCCCAGGTGATCTATCCAATGCCACTGACTCAGGGCTCACATTTCAAGAAGCAAGAATCTAAGGCCTGCTGGGTTTCCTTCTAGAAATAGCCTTAGAGACCAATTTTCCATCTTTTGCCCCAGGTTATTAGAAAATTGCCTTAATGTTGTGTTTTACTTGGGACTAAGGTATTTTAGCTTCTATGAAATAGAGCAGGGATTTATTAAGTAGATTAAACAGATTACAAGATTATTTCAATCTGAGAGAATGCAGTTTCACTAGACCCAGAGAATACAGGAATTTTTCATACCACTAGTTGGCATAAAGTTACAATAAGAGTAACAGCCAAAGAATCAATATATCAACTCTGAAACCCTAAATTAATTATAAATATACTTGGGAGAAAATCAATAAATCAAACAGTTTAATGAAATGAAACGACTTTGTTTTCCTTTTGTGGCTGGATTTCAGTGGCTGCCAAAAGCTTTACGGTGCCATTATATCAGCCTATTTCTATACTGATATTAATGGCTAGGAAATATTTTGATTTTTAATTAAATGCTATATTGTCAGCAGAAACTAATGACAAAGCTATTTGCTTCATGTGAAACCTATGAGAATTTTGTATCATTGTAAATGGAAATCCAAGTCACCACGGTTTTAGCAGATGGTGGCCTGTTTTCTTCATATAAGACGTTTTGCAAAACGTCTGGAGATAGGCAGCCTAGAGCCAGCAGCTTGGTGATGTCCTGGTCACTGCCTTGGCAATGCTCCTGATTTTCTCATCATCACACAACGGCTGCCTGTTTTAGATGTCAAGTTTGCATTTAAAGCAGGAAGAAGGGGGTTGAGGACAGCATCAGCCTCATCCATCCATTTAACCAGAAGAACCTGACGTTTCCCAGCAGACCCCCGCTGGTATGTCACTGGCCAAAACCATCAAAGGACCACCCGGCAACCTTCCATTAAGGAAGGCAAGGGAGAAGTTTAGAAATAGATAATGGATTAACCCTCCAATTATTTTTATGTCTCAGACTTCTGTTTAACTGAAAAACAGAATATTGTTTATTCCTTTCTTTCTTTTTCTGAGACTGAGCCTCCCTCTATGCCCAAGCTGGAGTGCAGTGGTGCAATCTCGGCTCACTGCAACCTCTGCCTCCCAGGTTCAAGTGATTCTCGTACCTCAGCCTCTGGAGTAGCTGGGATTACAGGCGCATACCATCATGCCCGCTAATTTTTGTATTTTTAGTAGAAACAGAGTTTCACCATGTTGGCGAGGCCACTCTCGAACTCCTGACCTCAGGTGATTGGCCCACCTCAACCTCCCAAAATGCTGGGATTACAGGTGTGAGTCACTGCACCCAGCATTTATTTCTTTTTAACACGACCCCTTCTTGACAGAAATTGTGGTTGTTTTAAAAAGTATGGGGTACAGTGGCTCCTGCCTGGAATCCCATCACTTTGGGAGGCCGAGGTGGGAGGCCTGCTTGAGCTCAGGAGTTTGAGACCAGCCTGGGTAATATAGTGAGACCCTATTTCTATTAATTTAAAAAAAAAAGGAGGGGAGATACATGACATTTCTGAAAGGCACCTCACGGGGGTCTAGAAATTTCTGGTTATGGAAAGTGAAAAATATTATCCAAAACTGTCTCCTAAGAACATGTGAAGTTGTCCTAAAGTAAGATCATATGGTCATCAACAAACGTCATCAAGGCATTCTTGGTTTCATCTCCCTAAATCCTCTGCTGCGACTCCAGAATTTAGCAGGGAAGCTTATCTTTCTCTTATTCAGAGCCAGTTCAGAGATTTTACAAGGAGAGCTTCCAAAACTACAGTGTTATGCAATACCACAGAGTTCCCTCTCCTGGTACTCCCCTGGTCTCATCTCAGCAGGCCACTATTCCCAGTGGCCTCACATGCTGTGAGGACCTCAATGTGGGAGAATTTCACCTTTCTGAGTTTAAAAAAATTACCCAGCAGAAGATGGTGCAGTAGGAGCAACTCAGGATTGCAGCTCTCAGTGAAGGCACAGAGGGTGAGTCCAAGCCCCATTTCCAGACAGATCTTTGTTGCCCACAGAACGGGGAAAATCCCAGGTGTAGGAGAGACACAGGACGCCAGCACAGTTGTTTTGGCTGGCACAGCCATTTCGATGTTGTGCGCAGCAACACTCCGCACAAAATGCACTGGTCTGGGTGCCCTGTTAAACCTGCAATCTGAGATTTGGGAGGGCAGATTAGCATATCCATCTGATTAAACGGGACTTGGACAGTGAGCCAGACCAGGAGATTCCTGGGAAGCGACATTTGAGCCGGCACAGTGGGTCGCTGCACGGGAAATCACACAGATCCCGGTGCCCTATCTGCAGGCGACTGAAACACCTGGGAGAGAGTCAACCATTCAACTTAAAAAAAAAAAAGGGCTCTGAGGCAGGGAGCCAGGTGATCAGGCTCGGCGGGTCCCACCCCCACAGGGACAAACAAAATGGCGATTTGATATGCTCCGGGTTGAGAATTTCACTGCGGGCACAGCTGAACCCAGGACAGTGCAGCACGGTGGGGGAGGGGCGTCCACCATTACTAAGGCATTCTGCCCCTACTGAGGTACACTCCCATTGCTGACACAGCCTGCTGTTGCCGAGGCAACCCACCATAACAGAGAGACTCTGCCAATACAGAGGCACCCATATAAACGGGACTATAGGGAATTACACTCAGCAGCACGGTGGAACCCACGGCAAGAGGGCGGACCCCATGACAGCAGGGCAGAGCCCACGGCAATAGGGCGGAGCCCACGGCAACAGGGTGGAGCCCACAGCAGCAGGGCGGAGCCTCGGCAGGCAAATAGTGACTAGACTGCCTCCTAGCTGGGCAGGACAGTGCAATGGATACTCATAAAGAAAGCCCTAACTCCCCGAGACAGAACATCTGAGGGAAAAAAAGGGGTTTTATGAGTTCTGCTGCAGCAGACTTAAACGTACCTGCCTAACAGCCCTGAATGAACAATGGAGCTCACAGCTCAGCACTTGAGCTCCTATAAAATACAGACCATCTCCTCAAGCAGCTCCCTGACCCCTGTATATCCAAGGAGTCACCTCAAAAAGAACTGATAAGACTGACATTTGGCAGGCATCATTCTGGGACAAAGATAGCAGAAGAAGAAAATGGTAGCATCCCTCACTGTTCCACAGCTGTTACAGGTGTACCCCAGACAAGCAGGGCCTGGAGTAGATCTCAGCAGTCATACAGCAGAGGGGCAAGACTGTTAGAAGGAAAACTAAGTAACAGAAACACTTCATCATCAACAATCTGGGCATCCACTCAGAGACCCAATCGAAAATGTCAGCAACTACTCAGACGACAGGTGGATAAACCCACAAAGATGGGAAGAAAACAGCTCAAAAAGAAGGAAAACACCCAAAACCCAAACACCTCACCTCCTACAAAGGACCAAAACCCCTCACCAGCAAGGGAACAAAGCTGGATGGAGAATGAGTGTGATGAAATGACAGAAGCAGACTTCAGAAGATGGGTAATGAGAAACTTCCATGAGCTAAAAGAACATGTTCTAAATCAATGCAAAGAAACTAAGAACCTTGAAAAAAGATTTGAGAAAAGATTTGAGGAAATGATAACAAGAATGGACAACTTAGAGAGGAATATGAGTGAATTGAAGGAGCTGAAAAACACAACACGAGAACTTCGCAAAGCATGCACAAGTTTCAACAGCCGAATTGACCAAGCAGAAGAAAGAATATCAGAAGTCGAAGATCAACTCAATGAAATAAAATGAGAAGCCAAGATTAGAGAAGAAAGTGCAAAAAGGAATGAACAAA
>JAPYYA010005232.1:0-10988 GCA_028533165.1 Leontopithecus rosalia | reverse complement strand
TGTTCCTATTTCTCCACATCCTCTCCAGCATCTATTGTCTCCAGATTTTTCAATGATCACCATTCTAATTGGTGTGAGATGGTATCTCAATGTAGTTTTGATTTGCATTTCTCTAATGACCAGTGATGATGAGCATTTTTTCATATATTTGTTGGCCTCATGTATGTCTTCTTTTGTAAAGTGTCTGTTCATATCCATTGCGCATTTTTGAATGGGCTTGTTTGTTTTTTTTCTTGTAAATCTGTTTGAGTTCTTTGTAAATTCTGGATATCAGCCCTTTGTCAGATGGGTAAACTGCAAAAATTTTTTCCCATTCTGTTGGTTGCCAACTATATTGAATAGGAGTGGTGAGAGAGTGTATCCTTGTGTACTGCCAGATTTCAAAGGTAATGCTTCCAGTTTTTGCCCATTCAGTATGATATTGGCTGTGGGTTTGTCATAAATAGCTTTTATTATTTTGAGATACGTTCCATCAATACTGAGTTTACTGAGGGTTTTTAGCATAAAGGGCTATTGAATTTTGTCAAAGGCCTTCTCTGCATCAATTGAGATAATCATGTGGGTTTTGTTTTTGTTGCTGTTTATGTGGTGAATTACATGTATAGACTTGCTTATGTTGAACCAGCCTTGCATCCCCAGTATGAATCCTACTTGATCATGGTAGATAAGCTTTTTGATGTGCTGTTGCAATCAGCTTGCCAGTATTTTATTGAAGATTTTTGTGTCTATGTTCATCATGGATATAGGCCTGAAGTTTTCTTTTCTTGTTGAGTCTCTGTATCTGTTGATTTCTAAGTGACATATTAAAATCTCCTCTTATCATTATACTCATCACCATTATTTCTTGAAAACGAGCAGTCTGTGCTTTGTTTTCAAAAAGTCAGAGACTAATAAACTTAATAAACAGGGTGATTTAACCATATGCTTTCTGACAATAGATACACTTTAAGTATAAAGGCACAAATAAGTTAGAGAAAAAAATTAAAATTCACCATGCAAAGTGTAAGAAAGCTAATGTGTCAATATTAATATCAACACAAAGAGTACTGTAAGACATAAAGAGTAACAATTTATAATGATGAAGAGGTAATTTACCAGTAACATATGTTAATTCTAACTTTTCATGCACCTAATAACAGAGCCTCAACATTCATATGGTTAAAAACTAACAGAAGTAAAGGGAAATTGTGACTAACCCATAATTATATTTGGAGATTAAAATATCTTTCATTCAGTAACCTAAGAATACATAATCATAAAATTTGTCAAAATATAAAGTTTGAAATGCATTATCTATCAACTTGATGTAATCAACATTAAATAATTCTATATGCCAAAACTACAGAACACTCTGAAACCTGCAATTAAAAGAATACACATAAAGTACTTATCAAGATAGGCCATGTGAAAAGTCATAAGTTTTAATGAAATTCAAAGGATTGACTATATTCTATGGCTATAATAAATGAAACAGAATTGATAATAAGAAATAATAGAAATTCCTCAATAATTGAAAATTAATTAATACACTTTGTTTTGTATCTACTCATTTATTTTTCTTTCTTTTAGGTTTTTAAATTTTTTGCATATCATTGCTCACAGTATTCTCTAATGGTCCTTTAAGTTTCTGCTGTATTAATTGTAATGTCTCCTTTTCCATTTATAATTTCATTTAGTTGCATCTTTACTCTTTTTTAATTAGTTACCTAAAGGTTTGTTGATATTGTCTTTTCCAAAAACCAATTTTTAATATGTTATGATTTGGCTGTGTTCCCATTCAAATCTCACCTTGAATTATAATAATCCCTATGTGTCAAGGGTGGCACTAGGTGTAGATAATTGAATCTTGGGGGCCATTTCTCCCATACTGTTCTGGTGGCAGTGAATAAGTCTCATGAGATCTGATAAATTTATAAATGGGAGTTTTCCTCCACAAACACTCTTGCCTACTGACTGTAAGAAATGACTTAGCTCCGCATTCACTCCCCGCCATGATTGTGAGGCCTACCCAGCCATGTGTATGTAACTGTGAGTTGGTTTAAGACTCTTTCTTTTATATATTGCCCAGTCTCAGGTATATATTTATTAGCAACATGAGAACAGACTAAAACAGAATTCATTGATCTTTTGTATTGTTGTTCTTTTTCCAATTTCATTTATTTCTGCTCTCATCTTTATTATTTCTTTTCTTCTACTAAATTTGAATTTGGTTTGCTGTTGCTTTTCTTGTTCTTTAAGATGCAAAGTTAAGTTGTTTATTTGACGTTTTTCTACTTTTTTGATACCGCTGCTTATTGCTATATGCTCTGCACTTAGTATTCCTTTCACTGTATGTCACAGATTTTGGTTTGTTGTGTTTCAATTTTCATTTGTTACTAGAAATTTTTAAATTTCTGTCTTAATTTCTTTATTGACCTACTGGTCATTCAGAAGCATATTGTTCAATTTCTGTCTTTGTATAGTTTCCAAAATTCCTCTTGATGTCGATTCCTAGTTTTATTCCATTGTGTTCAGAGAAGGTACTTGATATAATTTGTGTTTTTTTTGAAATTTTTAATACTTGTGTATTAAAACTCAAACAGGTAATTAAAAATAGTTATGGTCTATACTTGAGAATTTTCCATGCATCCATTCTAAGGAGAGGAATGTGTATTCTATATGCATTGGATGAAATGTACTGTACATATCCATTATATCCATTTGGTCTATAGTGCACATTAAGTCTCATGTTTCTTTGTTGATTTTCTGTCTGTATAATACTGAAAGAGAAGTGTTGAAGTCTCCATCTAATATTGTATCGAAATTTCTTTCTCTCTTTAGTTCTAATATTTGCTTTATATGTCTGTGTGCTCCAGTATTGTGTGCATATACATATATACAATTGTTATATTCTCTTGCTGAATTGATCCTTTTATAATTAAATAATATCTGTCTTTGTCTCTTTTTATTTCGAAGTTTATTTTGTCTGACATAAGTATAGTTACTCCTGCTCTTTTTTGGTTTGCATTTTCATAGAATATTTTTTTAATTGCTTTATTTTCAGGCTATGTGTATTCTTTATAAGTGGAGTGTGTTTCTTGTATGCAACAATTCACTGGGTCTTTTGTTTTTAATTTGCTCATCCACTCTATGTTTTTTGATGGGAGAGTTTAGTCACTTACATTAAATCTTTCTTTTTTTTAATAAGTAAAAGCACACTCCTGCCAGTTTGTTACTTGTTTTCGTGTTGTTTTGTGATTTTTACTTTCTTTCTGTCTTCCTTTTAGCAAAGGATATTTTCTTTGGTGGTATGTTTTAATTTCTTGCCTTTTATTTGTTTTGTAGTTGTTGTGGTTTTTGATTTGAGATTGCCACGAGGCTCGCAAATAATATCTCTTAACCCACTATTTTAAACTAATGACAACTTATACTAATTACATAAACAAACACTCAAAAAAAGAAAACTAATCAAAACTGTACACTTTAACTTCATTCCCCAGCTTTTAAACTTTTTGTTGTTTACTTCTTACTGTACTATCTATGTCTTAAGACGTTGTTATAGTTATTTCTGATTGGTTCATCTTTTTATCATTCTACTCAAGATATGAGTAGTTTACACACCAAAATTGCAGTGTTATTTTGTTCTGTGTCTTTATATGTACTTTCTACTGTCAGCGAGATTTTATATTCAAATGATTTATAATTCTTCATTTACATCCTTTTCAGACTGAAGAACTTCTTTCAGCATTTCTCATAGGACAGGTCTGGTATTGATGAAATCCCTCATTTTTTATTTGTCTGGAGAAGTCTTTATTTCTCCTACAATTTTGAAGGATATTTTCCCTGGTTATGCTGTTCTAGGATAAAATACTTTTTCCTTCAGCATTTTCGCTATGCCATGCCGCTCTCTCCTGGACCATAAGGTTTCCACTGAGGAGTTTGCTTCCAGACATAGAGGAGCTTCTTTGTAAGTTATTTGTTTCTTTTCTCTTGCTTCTTTTAGGATCTTTTCTGTATCCTTGACTTCTGGAAGTTTGATGATTAAATTCTTGAGGTAGTCTTATTTGGTTTAAATCTGCTTGTTTTTTAAATATAATTTTCTTGTTCTTGAATACTAATGTCTTCCCATAGGTTTGTGAAGTTCTCTGTGATTATCCCTTGGAATAAACTTTCTACTCTGCTATCTCTCTCTCTACTGGCCAATAACCCTTAGATTTGCCCTTTTGGTGCTATTTTCTAGATCTTGTAGGCATGTTTCACGCTTTTTTTTTGTGATCTCTGAGTGGGTATTTTCAAATAGCTTGTCTTCAAGTTCACCAGTTCTTTCTTCTGCTTGGTCAACTCTGCTGTTAAATCTCTGATGCATTCTTCAGTATTTTAATTACATTTTTTTCAGCCCTGGATTTTCTGCTTGATTGTTTTTAATAATTTCAATCTCCATTAAATTTATCTGATAGGATTCTAAGTTCATTCTCTGTGTCATCTTGGATTTTGTTGAGCTTCCTCAAGATAGCTATTTTTAATTCTCTGTCTGAAAGGTCACATATCTCTGTGTCTCTGGGATTAGTCACTGGTGCCTTATTTAGTTTGGTGAGGTCATGTTTTCCTGGATAGTCTTAATGCTTGTGAATGTTTGTCAGATGCTGGGTATGGAAGAATTAAATATTACTGTAATCTTCACAGTCCGGACTTCTTTGTATTCGTCCTTCTTTAGAAGGCTTCCCAGGTACTTAAAGTGACTTGGGTTTGTGATCTGATTCTTTGGTCACTGCAGTCATATCTGCTTTAGGGGGCACCCGAAACCCAGTAGCACTGTGGACCTTTTAGACTTACAGAGGTATTATCTTGGTGGTTTTAGATAAGATCCAGAAGAACTTATTGGGTTATCAGAGACCTTAATTATTATTTTTTTTTTAGTTTCCCTCTAACGAATGGAGCCTCTCTTCCTACTGACCTGGCTGGAGTTGAGGTACAGATGACAAAAGCATCTCTGTGGCCATCACCACTGGGGACTGCCCTGGGTTATATTTAAAGTCAGCACAGCACTAGGTCTTGACTAACCCCCACGGTAACCACTGCTTGGCTACCACCTATGTTCACACATGTGTTACTGTGAGTTACACAGTGAAAGCCCAAGGGCTCTTCATTCAGCAGGTGGCAAATCCAGCCAGGCTTGTGTCCTTCCATCCCCAGCTCTGTGTGGGTCCAGAAATGCCATCTGGGAGCCAGAGCCTGGAAATGAAAACCATAGGAATCTACATGATACTCTAGTCTACTGAGCCTGAGCTGGCACTCAAACCTCAAAAACAAACTTCTTCCCATTCTTTCTTCCCCTTTGGTCAAGGGGAGGAGTCTCCCCCTTTGGTTGCACCACCTGAAAAGTACTGCCTGGCTACCACTGATGTTTACTCAAGGCCCAAGGACAATTCAGTCTGCTGTGATGAAATCCTCATTCCTGAGTCTCTCCTCTCATGGCCGTGAGCTCTGCTGGCCCAGGGAAGTTCCAGAAATGCCATGCAAGAGCCAAGGCCTAGAACTGGGTATCTCAGTAGCTTGCTTGGTGCTCTACTCCACTGTGGTCAAGCTGCAACATGAAGTCTCTTTTACTCCTTCCTTTCCTTTCTTCAAGCAGAAGGGATCTTTCCAGGTAGCCCCCATAGTTGGGAATGTGCTGGGTCATACCTGAAGGCAGCAGGGCTCTGAGTTTCACCCAAATCCCTTAGTGAGTACTACTTGTTAACACTGCTGATTATTCAGAACTAAAGGGCTCCTTGGTCAGGAGACTATAAGTTCTGCTAGTACTGGGCCCTTCCCTTCAAGGCAGTGGGTTCTGCTCTGGCCCAGGATGTGTTTAGAAATGTTATTCAGATTCAGAAGCTAGGGCCTGGAACAGGGCCTTTGGACTCTGCCTCATGTCTTATTATATTGCAGCTGAGCTGCTATCCAAGTTTTAAGACAAAGTCCTCTTTATTCTTTTCTCTCCTCTCCTCAGCTGGAAGAAAGGGACCTCTTCTGAAGCTACGAGCTATGCTGCCTGTGGTTGAGGGAGGGGTTACACCAGCACTCCCTTGGCCACCTTAGCTGGTATCTCTCTAGGTTGCATGCACCCCAAGTCCACTGGCTCTGAGCCTAGCACAGCACCAGAGCTTGCCTAGGAATTGCAGTCGTTGTGGCCTAGACTGATTTTCAGGTTTGTTGGGGCCTCAGAGAACTTTAGCCAATGGTGGCAGGACTTGCTGGAAATCAGGTTCTGATTGCTGGGCTGGATGATTTGCCTCGGGTTAGGGCTGGTCTAAATGCTCCTTCTGTGGGTGCAAGCTGAGTTCTGCCCCATATTGCTTTCCACTGCTACAAGTCACTGCAGTCCCCCTCCCACTAGCACCCAGATTCTCTTTGTGCCAGGTGGCTGCTGCCAGGGGATGAGGGAAGAGCGGTGTACTTTATTCAAGGCTGTCTTTTCTTTTTTGTTTTATTGAGATGGAATCTTGCTCTGTTGCTAGGCTGGAGTGCAGTGGCACGATCTCAGCTCACTGCAACCTCCACCACCTGGATTCAAGCAATTCTTCTGCCGATTCTCCTGCCTCAGTCTCCAAAGTAGCTAGGACTACAGGCGTGTGCCACCATGCCCAGCTAATTTTTTTTTTTTTGGATTTTTAGTAGAGATGGGGTTTCACCATGTTGGCCAGCATGGTTCCAATCTCCTGACCTTGTGATCCACCTGCCTCAGCCTCCCAAAGTGTTGGGATTACAGGCATGAGCCACTGCGCCCGGTCCAAGACTGTCTTTTCTACCTTCTTCAATGCCTTTTTCCTTAATATGGTGTTAAAACCAGCTACTGTGTTTGCTTGCCTGATTTTTGGTTATTATAAAGGTTCTTTTTTTGTGTGGATAGTTTTTACATTTAGTGTTCCTGCAGTGGGGAAGATTTCTAGATGCTTCTGTTGACCATCTTGCCCAAGAAGATATTTTTTCAAAAAATTTGGGAAAATTCCCTCAGAAATCTACTATAATTCTTTGAATTAAGACATTGCTTCCAGAAAAGACATGTCAACCAGAAAATGTTAACCAACCAACTATCACACTAACACAGTTCAGTAGCTTTTACTTGTAAGCATGTAACTAAGGAAATGGAACTAACATAGGTAAATGTTGATGCTGGGAAAATAGAAGACCACCTTGATGGTTGATTTAGTAAAGGATGTAAAGCAATAGAGGGACCAGGCTTTAGACATTCTGATAGAATTGAAGGGAAGAAAGGCGGCAAAAGAAAGCATTGAAGCACTAACAATAAACAAAACCCAAATTCTCTGCTAAGTGTAAACCTATTTTTTAGAATAAATTTAAGCATATATTTGTGACACAATTCCAAGTTTTTTAGGTAAAGTTATCAGTCAAAGTTTTAGCAGGAAACTTTAGCCGAATGTTTTGAGTATAATGAGAATGCATACTAATTGAGTAATTAGATACTATTTTAATAAAGAAGGTGTTTATTGTGGGTTATATGTGTGGAAACTGCAAGTGATACTGTAATGTTCCAGAACTAATTAACAGCTGTTACCACAACACACAAGAAGGGAAAAAAGAGGTAACAGTATCTGAAGCCGGGATTATCATCCAGGTGAGAAGTTGACATGAGGAAAAAAAAAAAAACGTACCTGGCATTCAGAGACATAGAAGGCAAGGGGAAAGGGCTACCTGACATGAGATATGACTTTTGGTTGAGAGAACAGAAAACCTGTGGCATAAATACCATAACCTCACTTTCTTTTGATCCCATATCATTGGCCTTTATTAATTAAACCCAACTGGAAGCCGCAGTGCAGGGGAGCTCAGTATTGCTCACAAATGTTGGCCTTCCATAGCAAAAAACAAAGAAGAGATGAGTGGATAAGGTGTCTACAGAGGCAACTCTTTCAAATGCATATCTTTCACTTGAAAGATATTCTAAAAACCAAAACTTTTGTAAATGTATAAAAACATTTTCTTTCAGGCTTTAGATGTAATAAAAATATTTTCATAACAATAAAAATTTTCAATGATATAAAATAAATTCTAGAAAATTTATTTTGAGGATTTATACAGAAGTTGGACTGCTTTCCAATGGAATCTGTCAATATGCTCTCTGTAATATATACTTGATCAAAAGTTAGTTTAGCTTAAATAAGTGAAAAGTATATTCCAACTGCATTTTATTTCTGTAACTGTAGCTATCTAAAGTCGGAAAACTAATATTTTAATGTTGCTTTGTAAAAAAGTAGAGATGAAATATTCAGCATATTTTGTGTTGGGCAATTTTTAACCAGTTTACATTACCTGGTATCTAAGTGTGGTATATTTATCTAAGTGTGGTATATTTATTTTCATTGGCAGTAAACTATTCTGTTAGTAACCATAGTATCTCATTTTTTTTTGAGACAGAGTCTTACTCTGTCACCCAGGCTAGACTGTAGTGGCACGATCATGGCTCATTGCAAATTTTGCCTCCCAGGTCAAGTGGTCCTCCCATATTAGCCTCTGGAATAGCTGGGACTACAGGTGCATGCCACCACACTTGGCTAATTAAACTGCTTTCTTTTTTTTTTTTTTTTTTTTTTTTTTTTTTGTAGAGGTGAGGTCTCACTATATAGCCCAGGCCGTTCTCAAACTCCTGAGCTCAAACAATCCTCCTGCCTTGGCCTCCCAAAATGTTGGGATTATAGGTGCAAGCCACTGTGCCTGGCCCGTACACAAAATTTCTTTACAAAATCTAAGAAAACAAGATGAGAGATCACCGTTTCTGGTTGTAGCACAATAATAATAAAAGAAACATTGAAGAGGATAGGAAGGAACAGTTTTACGTTACCCATGTCACCTCTTTTCTAATTCTCGGTGACAAAACATGAAAAGACATACTATCCACTTGTAGGGAAGAGAAGAAAGTAAGTGGGATTTTCCTCTGGATCCCAACACTGAGCCCAACACAGTAAAATCCAGCACCAAGCAGACCCCCACGACTTCAGAATCCAGGCTGCTACTCACAGACTAAGCCTCTAGATCCACCTCAATACCAGATGGGACCACACAGCTCAAGGTTTCAGGCTTGCATGGAAGACTCAATCTCTATCCTGCATCAGTGCCAGCCTGACTTCAGTGATCCTGGGCTCTGGACAGTCCTCTGTGCCAGGCAGCCCTCAGGAGCCTCAGGCTTCTGGCACACCCCAGCGCCAGCCAGCTGCAACACCTGACCTTCTAGCAGCACTGTCTCATCTATCCCAGATTTCTAGTGTATACAGTGCCATGCTGACTGCATCTGTTGAGGCTCTGGTGTGCCTCAGAGCTGGGCCTCCTGCATTGGAACCCACATCTCTGGCATGCCCCAATGTCATATCAGTAAAATTGACCCTGGGCATCTGGAATTCCCTAGCACTGCATTGACCAGAGTGGGGCCCAGGCTTCTCGAGTGCTCTAGTACCATGCTGGCTCTAAGTACCATGGCTACCGGCACACCCCACCATTGCTCCTGACACATGACTTTACACGGTAAAGATCTGAATGAATACCTACTTTTTCAAATGCACAGACATCAATACCCCAGTACAAGGATCAAGAACAATTATAGAAATGTGACATCACCAAAAGGACAAAAACAAATATTCAGTGATTGATCCTAAAGAAATAGAGATATATAAACTCTCTGAAAATAATTCAAAATAATAGTTTTAAGGAAACTTAATAGTAATTATAATAATATACAACAGATATTCTTGAACTGAAAAGTACAATTAATGAGATGAAAATGAAATAGAGAGCATCAACAGCAGAATTAATCAAGCAGAACAAATCTGTGAATTCAAAGATAGGTTATTGAATTGAAAATACAATCAGAGGAGAAAAAAGATAAAATAATAAAAAGAAGAAAAGCTTGCAGGATTTATGACAAAGCATAAAGTATTGCTTTGATAGGTACAACGTTCATAGTTGAAAGTTTTTTTCCATCAGCATGTTGTATATATTATCTCTCTCTCCTGGCCTGTAAGGATTCTGTTGAGAAGTCTGCTATTGGCTGTATTAGAACTTCCTTACATGGTATTTGCTTCTCTTTTCTTGTTGCTTACAGCATACTCTCTGATTTTTGACATTTTGATTATAGTATGTCCTGTGGTTGTTTTATTTGAATTTAATATGATTGGAGACCTTGACCTTTGTTTACCTAGTTATTGACATCTTTCTCCAGGTTTATGCTACTATTTCCTTAAATAAACTTTGTTGTACTCCTTTAGTTTTCTCCTTTTGGAACTCCTAAGACTAGAATTAATCAGGAAGAAATACTTCCAAACTCATTTTACAAGACCAGCATCACTTTGATACCAATGCCAGACAAAGACACTACAGAAAAAGAAAACTGCAGGACAATTATTACTGATAAACATAGGTGCAAAAATTATTAACAAAATACGAGCAAACAAATTCAACAGCACATTAAAAAGATCATTGACAATGACAGATAAGGATTCATTTTAGGGATGCCAGGAGGATTTAACATACATAAATCAATAAATGTAACACATCACATGAACAGAATAAAGAATGAAAACCTTATAATTTCAATAAATGCAGATAAAGCATTTTTAAAAATTTAACATTCATAATTAAAACTCTCAACAAATTTAGTATAGAAGGAATGTTCCTCAACACAATAAAGGCTATATATCACAAGCCCACAGCTAACATACTTAATAGGGAAAATTTGAAAACTTTTCTTCAACAATCAGGAACAATACACAATGTCCAATCTTGCTACTGTTATCCAATATAGTACTGAAGATTTTAGCCAGAAAAATGAGACAAGAGGAAGAAATAAAAAACACTCAAATTAGAAAAGAAGAGAGAAAAAACGATCCAAGATGGCCGATCGCTAACATCTCGGGATTGCAGCTCGCAGTTAAAGCTCACAGAACTAGAGGAAGCCACACTTTCAGACAAATTCTGGTCGCTCAGGAGCAGAAGATTCCCAGTGGAGGAGACACGCG
>JAPYYA010005231.1:0-10988 GCA_028533165.1 Leontopithecus rosalia | reverse complement strand
TACCGGAACCTGGTCTCCCTGGGTAAGTATGCCTTCTCCACAGGACTTGGTTTCTTCCCACTAGGGCAGTGGCTGTCAACTCCTTTGTGTCCTCTCATCAGTGGTGGTGGTTCACCATGTCAGTGAGTCTCAACCCAGGTCAGAGGCAATATTTTAACATTTGAACATGAAATTCATTGTTAATTATAAAATAGCTAACCTTTACTGAGCACTGGATCCGTGTCAGGCACTGGTGTAGTCTTTTACATGTTTCACATCCTTGAATCCTCACACAAGTCCTATGAGTGAGAGGTATGCTTATTGTTGTTATTATTATTGACATTTCTAACGTGGTAAACTGAGTCATTGAAAGGTTAAATTACTTGTCAGAAGCCGGGATTTAACCCCAAGCAGATTGACTCCAGAATCTGGTCTCTTAAACTCTGATGTGCTACCTGACAGGGGTTTGCTCCATCAGTTCTCAGCACAATGGAGGGCTTGAAATGATGTTTTGTGAATGAGTGAAGAAACTGCTAAAAATTCCAGGAGCTCCAAAGACTCCTACTGGCTTGAGGTTTAAGAATCAGAGATTGCCGATCTCTCTTTACATCCAGAGGCAAAATTGTTTTACCTGTTCTCACAGGTAATGTTGAAAGTAAAAAGTGAAAAGTTTATGTTGCCGATGCCAGGATCCTTTTTCAGTGGCTTTTTTGGGGGTTTGAGGTCCCCTGAAAAACAGAAGCCAAAGCAAACACTGTTTGGCAGTAACTTTGTGAAGTCAGAGACCTAATGGGAAGACACACGCATCCTATCTCAAACCTGGCCCAGGGGTACACACTTTTAACTCTGGTACTTGTCGGTTACAAGGAAGTACATTTTCCAGCATCTTTTACACTCTTCTCTAGCTAGCCACATTTTATGAATTAAAATAGAGGAAATAAATTAATCATATCTTTTCAGCTCTTACACAGTGAACTGGAGGCGTTCTGTCTCATGAACCCTTGGTTTCTTTAACACTGAAGGATTTGTGTTAATAGAGATCTTACGTATCACCGGGGACATTGCCTTCCCAAGTGTGGAATGAGTACAGAGGGCTAAATAGAAGGCTCTTTTAGGTAGTACATGGACAGCATGACATAATCCTTCCATCTGTTGGTGAGAAAGAAGTTCTTCTTCTAATTTTCTTTGAAGCCTTATGATTGTGTCAAGTAAAGAATATCAGTTTAATGTTGGCATGTCTCTCTATGTTCTTACTCTTCTGTTTTAGCAAAGAGAGAGCAGACATCAAACCCTGAGTGTTAGATAGGCAGCAGACGCTAGCTAGCACTCAATAACCTTAGTTTCTGTTACATTTATCATGACGTTACCTTCAATTTGTGTGTGTGTGTGACATTGGTTTCCATTTACAGGGTTGATATAAAGCTTCCATTGAAAGTAAGCATATTGGCTGGGTGCAGTGGTTTATGCCTGTAATACCAGCACTTTGGGAGGCTGAGGCAGGTTGTTCGTTTGAGGTCAGGAGCAAGACCAGCCTGGCCAACGTGGTGAAACCACATCTCTACTAAAAATATGAAGAATTAGCTGGGCATGATAGCAGGTGCCTGTAGTTACAGCCACTTGGGAAGCTGAGGCAGAAGAATCACTTGAAGCCAGGAAGCAGAGGTTGCAGTGAGCCGAGATTGCACCACTGCACTCCAGCGTGGGCGACAGAGTGAAACTCCATCTCAAATAAAAAAAGAAGGAAGGAAGGAAAGAAAATAAGCATATTTAAGTTAAAAAGAAAGGTGATCTAAAGAAAAACATTAAACAAATACTGAATACGACTATAAATGGCACGTAGAAGTTCCAGAATACTCATTCATTAACTTGTCAGCAAACTCGGAGATACAAGGTCTGGTATAGGCATTGGGGTTACAAAATAGATGACAATTCCCGTTCTCAAGGATATTACATTTGGGCGGAGAGAGTCAGGCAGTAAACAAATAGTTTGGCGTGCAAATGGTAGAAATTTGGGAAACAAGGAACTAAGGGAGGGGGAAGAACCGCATTTCAGGGCAAAGGGGCAGTGGATGTTATCACAGGAGGGAAAAGAACCAAATGGCTTTTTGAGCAGCTACAGCAGATTCTTAATGCTGAAGTATAGAGCTCAACACACTGCCCTCCTGCCCCTTCATAGTCTTCATAGCAGTTTTTCAACCTTGGCGCTCCTGACCTGGGGCCAGATCATTCTGGGTTGCAGGGCTGTCCTGCAGAATGTTGAGCAGCATCCCTGCCTCCAGCCATTCTAGACACCAGGAGCCCCTCTCCCTGCTCCCACAGTTCTGACAGCCAAAGGTTATCTCCACACATTCTAAATGTCCCTTAGGGGATAAAGTCTCTGTAGGCTGGAAACGGGCTTCATTCTGCTCCTGTGAGAGTTTGTTCCTTCCTTATTATCCCAGAGTCTTTGGGACCCAGCGTTGGGAGTTACTGAACCCCTGAGTTCTGAGTCTTCCTCTCCAACAGGGTACCGCTTCTCTAAACCTGACATCATCTCACGCCTGGAAAAGGAGGAATCCCGTGCAGTGGAGACAGACGGCAGTGCAGTGATTTGCCAAGGTGGGTAGTGACGGGGAAGCCCGGGGTGGAGGAGTCAGGACCAGGAACTGCTAGTCAGGGAGCTTTCTTCAAAGCCCGCCTGGGCCAGGGAGGAGGCTGCTGGGTGCTCTCACCTCAGGGGCTCTTTCTCCTCAGTGCTCCCCTTAATCTCCTCTCCGAAGCTCATGTCTTCCTGCAACATAGGTTCCTCTCCTGCTCGGCTCCGGGAGGCCAGTGTCCTTTCTCACTTGTGTTCCAGCCCTTCCAGTCACTCGCCCCTTTCTCCTTGCAGCTGCAAAACGAAGGTGTTTCTTCTTTAACTGAGACAAGCAAAAAACCTGGGCCTGAAGCCACCTGTCTTTCTCACTGCCCTCCCGCTTTCCCTCACATCAGCTCCTCAGACTTGTTGACACCCAGAGGCTCCCTTCCCTTTGCTTCTAACCTCCACGTCTCGTTTCCATCCCTCTCCTTCTGCCAACACAGACACACACATACGCTCTTTTTTGAAACTTCTTCCACGAAAGGTCCCCACTAGCATCCTTATGGTTCTAGAATCACAAGAATGTTCTAGACTTCACCTCTCCCAAACTCTCTGGCTACAGTCGAACAACGTCCACCATCTTCCTGAAATTCCCTTCTTTGAATTGGGTCACCATGTGCATCAGCTACGATCACTGTTGTCCTTCAGTTGTCATTAACAGAAAACCCACATCCAAACCGGCTACAGTCATAGAGGGATTATTACCCTGTAATACTGATCAGCTGGGCTGTATTCAGGGACCCAGGGAAGTCATCAAAGACTTAGTTTCATTTTCTCCTTCTGCTCTGCCTTAAACTTTGACAATAAATCCTAGATCCCTTGTTTTTGTTCATGTACAAAGAAGGAGGAAGGAAGAGCTGGTGTGCCCAAGAAGCACTCCAGAGAGAGAGGAAGCATCTTTTCCAGAAGCCCTTGACATACCTCTCCCGAGTTTTCATTGTTACCTGTTGGGTTATATTCCTTTCCTGAGTAGCAGCTGTGTCCCTACAGTGCTAATTGACACAGCCCTCCTCCACCTTTCTCTGTGAGTGGAAACGTGGATGTCCAAACAAAACCCAAGAAGTTACCAGGAAGACTCCTCTCTGTCTCTTTCATTGTTTTTTCCTCTTTCCCTTCTCTAGTTTGTTCATTCAGTCAGTCATCCATAGATATTTATCAGGCTTCTCTTGTGGGCCAGGTACTGTCCTAGCATCTGTGGATATGCTGATGAACAAGACAGACAAATCTCTTCATTCGTAGAGCTTGCATTCTAATGAGAGAGGTCGTTTTTAAAAGTAGTCAAATAATAACTGAGTGTAAAGCGGCTAGAGAGTGAGATATAGGAGGTTGCGTAAGAGGGACGAGTCAGAGAAGGCCTCACTGTGGAAGATGTGAACGAGATGAGGGGCTGACCCGTGTAGAAATCTTAAGGAGGAGTGCAGTAGGCAGGGCAAACTGTAAACGCAGGGACCCTGACATGGGAATGAGGCTGGGTGTTCCAAAACCAGGAAGAAAGGCAATATGGTCTGAGTCTACCACTCAGATAGTCAAGGGCCAGCCCACTTAGGAATATGTTAAAGAGTTTTGTTATAAGTGAGATGCGAGGATGGTGGGAAGTTTTGAGTAGGGGGATGAAGTGGTGTTACTCACATTTTAGAACCTTGCTGTCCAGTGTGGTAGACAGTAGGCACATGTGGCTACTTACCTTTACACTAGTAAGAATTACATCGAATTTAAAATTTCGTTCCTCAGTCACATAAGCCACACTGCAGGTATTTGATAGCCACACATGGCTAATGGCTACTGTGCTGGACAGCAAATACGTATATAATTTCCATCCTCACTGGGAGTTCTGCCGGGCAGTGTTATTCTAGAAAGAATTCATCCCTCTTCCTGATGAATTCCTAAGCCATGTTCTGGCTCTTCTAGGAGAGTCAGTCCATCGTGACGGGCCCAGCCATCCCTCTTCCTGATGAATTCCTAAGCCATGTTCTGGCTCTTCTGTTTTACCTGTACTCTCTGTTCACGTATTTCAAGTGTCTGCCAGGATGCAGCCCTGTGTTCATCGCCTCTCTTCCAAACCACAGTCTTATGATTGACTCCCTTGGCTTCAGTATTTTTCCTACCAGAGAGTTGTCTTTATAAAGCACAGACTTTTTAGCAACTTCTTACCACCGTCGAGAGAAAATTCAAACTTTTAGCAAAACACTAAAGGTCCTCCCAGACTGGCCTGAAGTTCACATCCCAGCTTCGTCTCCTACAGATCTTGCAAGTAATATCCTGTGTACATTTCCGGAGGACTGTATACTTTCACAGTTCTATGGCTTAACTCAGGCTGTTTTATAGAAAGTCTTACCCCCTTCCCCATTTAATGAGGCCAAATGCTGTCCTTTCCACTAATCACATCCTGTTCCTAAGTGGAATCAATTCCCCCATCTCTGCTTGTGTCATTTATAATCTGATTAGAGCCCCTTTTACAGACCTCTGACCCATCTGGTTAGATAATGCCTTGCACAAAACAGGCATTTAATAAATATTGAATTGAAGGGAATTGGTTGGCAGTGTAGACTGGGGTGAAACGAGAGATTTGGAGCCGAGCAAAGAGAATCTTTGCTTAATTCTGAACAAGAGGTTGTTGACCTGTTCACCCCAGTGTTTCCTCGGTGGCCCTGAAGACCCATGGTAATAGATGTTCTTAAAAAAAATGTTTCATGGCAAGATCAGTTTAAGAAATGCTACATTCTGTACCTTCCCTCCTTGGGATTTGAGGTGCATATTAAAAGTTCTGAGTCCTGTGGGAATGCCACCTGCTTGATCTGCGTCATACACCATTTCCCGAACTGACAGCGGAACCCCCTTCATGGTAATGGCTGTTTGTTTTGCAGAACATTTGCGGTCTGCCAAAGGTGGTTTGGAAAATGCTCACAAACTCCAACCGCAGCCTTTTCTCTGATTGCCTCTCATTCCACTCTACATTTCTGGCATCTTTTTGACATGCCATCCTCCTGGATGATCTTTTTCTGCCTCCTCCTCACTCTTCCTTGCTTGCCGTCCTTTCTGTCCTTTTCCTATTTTCTTTTTAGGTTTTCAGAAAACTCTTTCAACCTCCATAAGATCCGTTTGTTACCCTTGGTCTGTTTATTTCTATTACATTGGTATGTCTCCCTGAGTAAAAAGAATAGAGGAATTTTTACATTTTCTTTTTAGATTAGGAAAAGAGACCTGAAACCAAAGCACTAACTCCAGGGCAAAGCCTGCCTACAGA
This sequence comes from Leontopithecus rosalia, assembly GCA_028533165.1. Classification (NCBI taxonomy): domain Eukaryota; kingdom Metazoa; phylum Chordata; class Mammalia; order Primates; family Cebidae; genus Leontopithecus; species Leontopithecus rosalia. The sequence continues at coordinate 5,148 of JAPYYA010005231.1, read as the reverse complement.
AATATTATTATTGCAGGCAGGAATGGAAAATTAGCAGTAGGTAACTTCTGGCATGTCTCTGCAGGAGCGTCTCATGACTTCCCATTGAAACCACACCAGGGCAACCAAGAGAAACGTTTGAGTCCTGTAACAATGAATGCCCCCAAGATCCTCACTCAGGAAAGAAGCTATGGCAGTGATGAATTTGAGAGATGCTCTAATCTTAGTGAACAGTCAGAGGATCCTCTAGGAAAGGCTCCCCAGGATGGCACTACTCCTGGAATATGTACCAGTCCCCAGTCAGTGTCCCAAGAGAACAAACAAATCAGATGTGAATTTTGCGAACGAACCTTCAGAACCCAAATAGCCCTCAGGAGACACAAGAGGATCCATACTGGGGAGAAACCCTTTGAATGTAAACAGTGTGGTGAAGCCTTCTATCTCATGCCACACCTCAAGAGACATCAGAAGACCCATTCTGGTAGGAAGCCGTCTGGCTGCAAAGAAGATAGAAGGTCTTCCATCCAGCGCGCGAATCTCTGTGAACGGGCAGGCATTAGCCAGGAGGACTGCTGTGAATGTCTTCAGTGTGGCAAAGCTTTTACCCAGAACGTGCATCTCTTTCAACATCTCAAAGCCCACGAGGCAGCAAGAGTCCCTCGTCCCTGGTTGTCCCGCAGCAAGACGTACTTCATTCGTTATCAGCGGAAACACGACTACGTTGGAGAGAGAGCCTGCCAGTGTTGTGACTGTGGCAGAACCTTCAGTCAGAGTTCACATCTCATTCAGCATTATAGAACTCATGCTCACGAGAGGCTTTACCAGTGTCAGCTGTGTGGGAAATGTTTCAGCCGACCCTCATGCCTCACTCAGCATTATCAACTCCATTCTCAAGAGAAATGTTGAGTGCAGTCACTGCTGGGAACCCTTCCGTCACAGCACGCCATTTCCTCAACATTTTCGGCTTCATCCTGGAAAGAGTGTTCTGAATGTGAGAGGGCCTTCCACTAGCCGTCACACCTTGTTAACAGCTTGAAAGTTCAGCAACGTGTGGTCCAGAAAAAAGTCGCAAGGATGTAGGAAAACCTGTTTCCAAGAGGGGGTTCCTCACGTGTCACACAGGTGAAAAGCTTGCAAAGAGTATTTTTGTTGCGTGGAAAAGTAGCTAATAGGTTTCTCCCTTTTTCGGCGATAGTCATCATGAGGGAGGATTGCCCTCATTTCTTTACATCAGAATGTACTATGGATATTTGTTCTATGGGCTGTAAGGCAGTGCTATCATTTATTTTGCTGTTTAAATGGCCACAGCTTTGGCCATTGGGAGCTCTTTCCAGCTGGCCCCTGTGCCTTTTCAGGAAGCTCCCATCCTTTTCTGGAACCACTTTCCTTCTCCATCCTCCCTAATTTTTCTCCCTTCATCTCCAGGAAAAGCCTGTCATGTCTTAAAGATTGTTTCTACCTCACGCACCATCTCATGAAGTTTGCTGCTTTCCCCAGGTCAGGCTTATGGCCTGATCAGTCTTTTAGTTCACTCCTCCCTTTGCAGTTTTTGCTAGATCTACATTCTGCTTGAAATGTTATTTACTTAATATTTTTTTGTCAATAGAATCATCTCTGTTTTTTCAACTTTGGTACCTCTACTTAAAAATGAAATGTTTAAGTCACCCCAGAAAAGGGTTTTACTCACACCATAACCAGACTGCCCTGATTATCTCTAAGATGTCCTTTTTTTTTTTTTTGAGAAGGAGTTTCGCTCTTGTTACCCAGGTTGGAGTGCAATGGCGCAATCTCGGCTCACCGCAACCTCCGCCTCCTGGGTTCAGGCAATTCTCCTGCCTCAGCCTCCCGAGTAGCTGGGATTACAGGCATGCGCCACCATGCCCAGCTAATTTTTTGTATTTTTTTTTTAGTAGAGACGGGGTTTCACCATGTTGACCAGGATGGTCTCGGTCTCTTGACCTCGTGATCCACCCGCCTCGGCCTCCCAAAGTGCTGGGATTACAGGCTTGAGCCACCACGCCCGGCCCCAAGATGTCCTTTTGCAGTTGGGTTGTTTCAATCTGGATCTAAACACAGTCTACAGATTGCATTTGGTTGTTGGATCTCTGAAGTCTCTCTTAATCTAACACAATCCCCTCACGTTTTTAAGGCCTGTGCAGCCCTGAGGGTTAGGGTGAGGGTTAGGGTGAGGGTGAGGGTGAGGGTGAGGGTTTAGGGTTAGGGTTTAGGGTTTAGGGTTTAGGGTGAGGGTGAGGATGAGGGTGAGGGTGAGGGTGAGGGTTTAGGGTTAGGGTTAGAGTTAGGGTTTAGGGTTTAGGGTGAGGGTGAGGGTTTAGGGTTAGGGTTAGGGTTTAGGGTTAGGGTTTGGGGTTAGGGTGAGGGTTAGGGTTTAGGGTGAGGGTGAGGGTTAGGGTTGTTAGGGTTAGGGTTTGGGGTTAGGGTGAGGGTTAGGGTTTAGGGTTAGGGTGAGGGTTAGGGTTAGGGTTGTTAGGGTTAGGGTTAGGGTTTACAGTTTACGGTTAGGGTTAGGGTTTAGGGTCAGGGTCAGGGTGAGAGGGTTAGGGTTTACAGTTAGTGTTAGGGTTAGGGTTTGGGGTTAGGGTTAGGGTTTACAGTTAGGGTTAGGGTTTAGGGTGAGGGTTAGGGTTAGGGTTTAGGGTTAGGGTTAGGGTTTACAGTTAGGGTTAGGGTTAGGGCGAGGGCGAGGGATAGGGTTAGGGTTAGGGTTAGTTAGGACTTCCCTCCTGTTCCCTCCAGTTCCTCCTACATTGAACAGTTTAGACTCTTATCTTCATGTTTACATTTTTAAATTTAGAAGAACTCATTTGAAAATCTTTGTATTTCATTGTGGGAAAAACCACATCATGCTTAGCATCGTAACCATTTTTAAGCATACAGTTCAGTTATGTTAAGTATATTCACATTGTAGGCTGGGCACGGTGGCTCACGCCAGTAATCCCAGCACTTTCGGAGGCCGAGGTGGGTGGATCACCTGAGGTCAGCAGTTCAAGACCAGCCTGGCCAACATGGCGAAACCCCACCTCTATTAAAAAATAGAAAAATTAGCCGGGCATGGTGGTAGGCACCTGTAGTCCCAGCTACTCAGGAGGCTGAGGCAGGAGAATCACTTGAACCAGGAAGGTGGGGCTTGCAGTGAGCGGAGGTCACACCATTGTGTTTCAGCCTTGGCAACGAGAGCAAAACTACCTCTCAAAAAAAAAACAAAACAAAAGTGTATTCACATTGTTACACAACAGGTGCCCAAAACTATTTCATCTTACAAAAGTAAAACTCTGTGCCCATTAAACAGCAGCTCCTCATTTCCCCTTCCCCATACCTGGCAGCCTCCATTTTAGCACTCCTTTCTTTCCCTCATTTTGTGTGATTTTGCAAGTAGTACTAGAAGAAACTGGGTCGGTCGTTCTATGGAATGTCCCTTAGTCTAAGTGTGTGTGTTTGCTCCCTGTGGTGCCCATCAGCTTGTTCCCGTCTCCCCTGCATATTCTGTACAAAGAAGTTAGCTCTAGGCTCTGGAGACTTCATTTAGATTCGTCTTCCACTTCTTTGGCAAGAACACATCATAGGTGGTTCTGTGTGCTTTACACAAAGTGCTGGGATTAGAGGTGTGAGCCACCGCACTTGGCCCTGTCTTACCTATTCTTGAGGTATTCATAGATAGTTGTCATATAGCTGTGGCTATTCCAAATGTGTAATAGTATATGTTGCTTTTCTACCTGATCTTGGACCTTACAAAACTCACTCGTCTCACAGCACCTCCTCAGCAGTTGCACAGCGTACCCAGTGCTTTGTATCTATGGCTTCTCCTCTGTTGTTTGGAGGTAAAATTTAGCTTCAATTTTTCATAGTTATACTATAATGAACATTTTTGTACTTAAGCATTTTTCCAAATATAGAATTTTTTAAAGATATACTTTGCCAAAGAGGAATTGCTGGATCAGAAGGTGTATAATTGCTTTAAAGATTTTTGATATATCCAAGTTCCTTTTAGAAACATTACATCAATTTGCACCGCTGCTACTGCTAGTAATGATTGGGGATATGTGTTCCTCACACACTGGGTGTTTAATAGGAACTTTGCTAATAGGGAAAAGGCGTCTCATTTTAATTGTCTTTATTTGATTTTTAAGGATGTTGAACTGTTTCCCGTAAGCTTCTTAAGCTATTGCGTTTCCACTCTCTGCATTGTGTGTATGTTTTTTTAACCATTTGTCTATGTGGCTGTAACAGCTTCCTATCAATTTGAACCATCTCTTTGTATAATAAGGATATTAATTCTTTGTTGTCATCTTGGCTACAAATGATTTTCCCAGTTTGGTATTTTCTTTATTTTTTGAAAAGGTTTCAATTTTTATATAGTTCAATCCTTCTATGTTTTTTTCAACCCTATAAAATCTGACCCTCTGTAAACATTAGTGTTTTATTCTGGAGTTTTAAAAATATGCTTTAGCCATTCTTGAATTTACTTGGGCATATTGTACGAAAAGAATTAAAATTACTCTTCCTCATTGTTAACTGCCTCCACACTATTAGTTAATTATGGATAGTCATATTTTATAATGTAGGATCTATATTTGGACCATCTATTTGCTTTTATTCACTTGTTGTCCTGTTTTATCCTAGAACTATATCCTTTTTAATTTTTATAGCCGTATTTAATGTTTTCCATCATCGTGCCTTTAAAAAGTGTATGTGTATGTATGCAGAAATTTGTGTGAAGTTATACATGTAACTTTCTTTTATTCCAGATTAAAATTCATCTTTATTCATAAAAAACAACCTTTTGTTTATTTATTTATTTATTATTTTTTTAAATTGCATTTTAGGTTTTGGGGTACATGTGCAGAGCATGCAAGATAGTTGCATAGGTACACACGTGGCAGTGTCATTTGCTGCCTTCCTTCTCCACCCACATCTGGCATTTTTCCCCATGTTATCCCTCCCCAGCTCCCCCCACTGCTGTCCCTCCCCTATTCCCCTCAATAGACCCCAGTATTTAGTGCTTCCTTCCCTGTGTCCATGTGTTCTCATTGTTCATCACCCGCCTATGAGTAAGAACATGCGGTATTTCATTTTCTGTTCTTGTGTCGGTTTGCTGAGAATGATGTTCTCCAGATTCATCCATGTCCCTACAAAGGACACGAACTCATC
>JAPYYA010005230.1:0-10989 GCA_028533165.1 Leontopithecus rosalia | reverse complement strand
CACTCCTGTCAGTACCCTAGTTGTGCATTATTCAGTGAGGCTCTGAATGAGTTTCAATATGAAATACATTCCTGACTATTCTCCAGGTGTGTTTTATTCACACGAGCTCTGAATGAGGGGCCCTATGAAATAGACTCCTGACTATTCCACAGGTGTGCCTTATAAACTGATGTTTTGAATATGTCGCCAAAGAAAATAGACACATGGTTACTCCACAAGTGTGCGTTCTTCAATGATGCTCTGAGTGAATGGCCATGTAAAAGAGACTCCAAGATTTTTTCAGGTATGAATTATTCAGTGAGGCTCTGAGTGAGAGCACACTGTAAATAAACTTCTGACAATTGCCCAAACTTGCACTATTCAGAGGGCTCTGAATGAGTGGCAATATGAAATAACCTATCAATATTCCCCTGGTGTGTATCATTCACTGAGGATCTAAAAGAGAGTCCATATGAAAAAGAAACCTGTCTATTCCCCAGGTGTGAATTATTCAGTTGGGCTCTCAATCACAGGTCATATGGAATAAGAAACTGACTATTCCTCAGGCGTGTATCATTCACTGAGGTTCTGAACGAGTGGCCATATGATACTGAACCTTGAATATTCCCCATTTGTGTATTATTCACTGAGGCTCTGAATGAGGGGTCATTCGAAATAGAATCCTCAGTACTCCCCAGGCGTGTGTTATTCACTGCAGCTCTGAATGAGTGGAAATATGAAATAGACTCCTGACTATTCCACAGGTGTGTACCATTCATTGAGGCTCTGAATGACTGGCATATGAAAGAGAATCCTGACTATTCCAAACGTCTGCATTGTTCAGTGAAGGTCTAAATGAGTTACCATAAGAAATAGAATCCTGTCTATTCCCCAGGTGTGCATTATTCACTGAGGTGATGAATGAGTGGCCATATGAACTAGATTGCTGAGTACTCCCCAGGTATGCATTATTCATGGAGGCTGTGAATCAGTGGCCATGTAAAATATACTTCTGAATATCTCCCATGTGTGCATTGTTAAGGGGGGTTCTGAAATAGTATCCCTATGAAAAAGTTTGCTGATTATTCTCCAGGTGTGGATTATACACTGTGGCTATGAATGGAAGGCAATGTGAAAAAAACTTCTGATTATTTTCCAGGTAGGTTTTATTCACACGGGCACTGAATGAGGGGCCCTGTGAAATAGACTTCTGTCTATTCCACAGGTGTGTATGATTCGCTAAGGTTCTCAATATGTGACGAAAGGAAATAGACACCTGGCTACTCCAAATGTGTACATTATTCACTGACGCTCTGAATGAATGGCCATATGAAAGGGACTCCAAAGTTTTCTCCAGGTATGCATTATTCAATGAGGCTCTGAATGCAAGCCACACGAAATAGACTCCTGATAATTCCCCAGTTGTGTATTACTCAGTGAGTCTCAGAAGGAGGGGCGATATGAAATAGACTCCTCATTATTATAAAGGTATAGGTTATTCAGGGAGTCTCAAAATGGGTGTCTATATTAAATAGAATCCCGACTAGTCCCCACGTGTGTATCATTCACTAAGGTGCTGAATGAGTGGCCCTATGACATACATTCCTGAGGACTCAACAGGTGTTCATTGTTCACTTAGGCTCTGAATCAAGACCAATATAAAGTAGACTCCTGATTATGACCCAGGTGAGTATAATTCACTGAGCCTCAGAATGATTGGCCTGAAGAAATAAACTCCTGTCTATTACCCAGGTGCGTATTATTCAGTGAGGCTCAAAATGAGTGGCCATATGAAATAGAACTCTCAGTACTCCACAGGGGTTATTCAGTGAGACTCTGAAAGCATGGGCATATGAAATAGACTCCTGACTATTCCTCAGGTGTGCATTATTCACTGAAGCTCTGAATGTGTGTCCATTGGAAATAGAATCCTCACTATTCCCTAGGTGTGTATTTTTCAGAGTCTACGAATGAGTGGCCATTCTAAATAAACTCCTGACAAGTCCTCAAACTTGCACTACTTCGAGAGGCTGTGAATGAGGGGCAATATTAAAAAGACGCCTCAGTATTTCCCTGCTGTTTATTATTCACTGAGGCACTGAAAGAGTGTTCCTATCAGACTCGTCACCATTCCCAAGGTGTGCATTATTCAGTTTGGCTCTCAATACTGGTCATATGAAATAGATGCCTGATTATTCCCCAAGTGTGTGTCATTCACTGAGGCTCTGAATGAGTGGCCATATGAAATAGACCCTTGCCTATTCCCCAGTTGTGTATTATTCACTGCTTTGAATGAAAGGTCATTAGAAATAAAATCCTCAGTACTCCTCAGGAATGTGTGATTCACTGAGGCTCTGTATGGGTGGCTATATAAAATAGACACCTCACTCTTCCACAGGTGTGTACCATGTAGTAAGGCTCTGAATGAGTGGCATATGAAACAGAATCCTCACTATTCCAAATGTGTGCATTATTTAGTGAAGGTCTGAATGATTGTCCATAAGAAATAGAATCCTGACGATTCCCCTGATGTGCATGATTCACTGAGGTGAGGAATGAGTGGCCATATGAAATAGATTGCTGAGTACTCCACAGGTATAGTATGCATTATTTACTAAGGCATTGAATCCGTGATAATATGAAATAGACACCTAAATATCCCCAAGGTGCACATTATTCAGAGAGGCTCTGAATGAGTAGCTAAATCAATTAGGCTCCTGACTATTCCACAGGAGTGCGTTATTCAATGAAACTCTGAGTGAGAGGCAAGATGAAATTGACTCCTGATTCTTCCCCATTTGTGTATAATTCACTGAGCCTCTTAGTGTGTGCTTAATTGAAATACACGCCTGACTATTCCCCAGGTGTGTCTTATTCACTGAGGTTCTGTATGAGTTGCCATAAGAAATACTCTTGACTATTCCCCATGTGTGCACTATTTTCGGGGAATCTCAGTGAGTGGTCATAACAAACAGATTCCTGACTCTCCCCAATGTATGTATTATTCAGGGAGGCTCTGAAAGAGTGTCCATATGAAATAGACTCCTGAGTATTTCCCAGGTGTGCATTATTTACTGAAGCTCTGAATAAGCGGCAATATATAATAGATTTCTGACTATTCTCCTGGTGTGCATTATTCCCTCAGCCTCTGAATGAGGGGCCTTATGAAATAGACTCCAGACAGGTGTGTATTATTCACTGATGTTCTTAATGTGTGGCCAAAGCAAATAGACACCTGGCCACTCCAAAGTCTGATGCTCTGAATGAATGACCACATAAAAGAGACTCCAAATTTTTCTTCAGGTATACATTATTCAATGAGGCTCTGAAGGAGGGGCTATACGAAATTTACTCCTCACAATTCTGCATGTCTTAATTTTTCTGTTAGACTAAGAAAGGGGCTCAATAGAAAATAGACTCCTCAAAATTCCAAGGTATACATAATTTAGCGAGGCTCACAATGGGTGTTCATATTAAATAGAATCCTGACTATTTCCCACGTGTGTATCATTCAGTGAGGTGCTGAATGAGTGGCCATATGAAATAGGCTCCTGAGTACCCAACAGGTGTACATTGTTCAGTGAGGCTTTGAATGAGAGGGCCTATGTAATAGACTCCTGAGTATTCTCTAGGTGTGTATTAGTCACTGAGGCTCTGAAGGAGTATTTCATATAGCCTCCTGATTAATGTCCCAGTGTGCATTATTCAATGAGGCTCTCAATCAGTGGTCATATGAAATAGAATTCTGACTATTTCCCAGGTGTGCATCACTCAGTAATGCTCCGATTGGGTGGCCATATGGCATGGAATCTGACTATTCCCCAGGTTTGTTTCATTCAGTGAGTTTCTGAATAAGTGACCATATAAAATAGACTCCTGACTATAGCCTCTTGACTATTCTTCAGGTGTGCATTTTCCACTGAGGGACTGGGTGAAGGACCATATCAAATAGACTCCAGACTATTCCCCAGGTGTGCGTTATTCAGTGAGTCTCTGAATAAGTGGCTATATGAAATAGACCCCTGAGTATTCCTCAGGTATATGATTCTTCACTGAGGTTCTGAATCAGTGGCCATGTGAAATACACTCCTGAATTTTTTATAGTTGTGTATTATTCAGTGAGGCTTTGAATGAGTGGCCATGAGAAATAGAATCCTGACTTTCCACAAGGTGTATATTATTCAGTGAGGGTCTGAATGTGTGGCTACATGAAATAGACTTCTGACCAATCTACAGGTGTTTCTTATTCAGCGAAGCTCTGAATGAAAGGCCATATGTATTAGCGTCCTGAGTATTCCCCAGGTATACATTATTTACTGAGGCTCTGAAAGTTTGGCCATATGAAATAGTCTCCTGACTAGCCCACAGGTGTGTATTATTTAATGAGGCTTTGAGTTAGTGATCATATGAAATAGACTCCTGACTATTCCCCAGTTGTGTATTATTGACTGAGACTCTGAATAAGTGGGCATATGGTATAGACTACTGACTATTCCAAAGGTGTGCATTACTCACTCAGGCTTTGATTTTGTGGCCATATAAATTAGACTAGTGTCTATTCCCCAGGTGTCCATTATTCACTGAGGCTGTAAATGAGTGGCTATATAAAATAGACTCCTAACTCTTCCCCAGGTGTGTATTACTCAGTGAGGCTCTGCATGAGTGGTCATATAGAATTGGACGCTGACTACCCCCATGCATGTATTATTCAGTGGATCTCTGAATGAGTGGCTATATAAAATAGACTGCTGAGTGCTGTACAATTGTAAATTATTTACTGAGCCTCTGAGTGAGTGGCCATATGAAATGAATCCTACCTATTCCACAGGTGTGTATTACTCACTGAGGCTCTCAAAGAATGGCTGTATTCAATACACTTCTGGCTACTCCACAGGTGTGCATTATTTACTGAGGCCCTGAATGAGTGATCATATGACATAGCCTCCTGATTATTGCCCAGGTGTTCATTATTCAATGAGGCTCTTAATCAATGGTCATATGAAATTGAATACTGACTATTTCTCTGGTGTACATCATTCAGTAATGCTCTGATTGAGTGGCCATATGACATAGACTCTGACTATTCCCCAGGTGTGTAACATTTAGTGAGTTTCTGAATAAGTGGCCACATGAAATAGATTCCTGACTCTTCCCCGGGCGTGTATAACTTACTAAGTGTATGGATGATTGGCTACATAAAATAGCCTCCTGACTATTCCTCTGGTGTGCATTTTCCACTGAGGCACTGAATGAACCATCATATCAAATAGACTCCAGACTATTTCGACTGTGTGAACTATTCCATGAGTCTCTGAATGAGTAGCTATATGAAATACCCTCCTGCGTATTCCCCAGGTATCTATGATTCACTGAGGATCTCAATGAATATCCATGTGAAATACACTCCTGACTTTTCCATGGATATGTATTATTCAATGAGGCTCTGAATGAGTGGCCAAAAGAAAGAGATTCCTGAATACTCCCAGGAGTGCATTTTTTGGTTGGGCTCTGAAAGAGTGGCTTTATGAAATAGAATCCTGACTTTCCCCCAGGCGTGTATTATTCAGTGAGGCTCTGAATGTGTAGTTATATGAAATAGACTTCTGACTACTCTACAGGTGTTCATTATTCAGTGAAGCTCTGAAAGAGAGGCCATATGTAATAGTGTCCTGAGTATTTTCCAGTATGCATTATTCACTGAGGCTCTGAAAGTTTGACCATATGAAATAGACACTTTACTATTCCACAGGTGTGTATTAATTAATAAGGCTCTGAGTTAGGGACCATATGAAATAGATTCCTGACTATTTCTCAGGTGTGTATTATTGATTGAGACTATGATTATGTGGGCATATGGAATAGACTTCTCACTATTCCAAAGCTGTGCTTTACTTACTCAGGCTTTGATTTTGGGGCCATATAAAATTGAGTAGTGTATTTTCCAGATATGCATTATTCACCAAGCCTCTAAATTAGTGGCTATATGAAGTGGACTCTTAACTCTTCCCCAGGTGTGTATTATTGAATGAGACTCTGAATAAATGGGCATAAGAAAGAGACTCCTGACTCTTCCCCAGGTGTGCATTATTTACAGAGACTCTGAATATGTAGCCATTCGAAGTAGACTCCTGACTATTTCCTAGGGGTGTATTATTCACTGAGGCCCTGAAGGAGTGGCCATATGAAAGAGATTCCTGACTATTCCAGATATATATATTATTCACTGAAACAATGAAAGAGCGGCCATACGAAATAGACTGCATTTTACTCCACAGGTGTACATTATTTATTGATTCTCTAAATGAATCACCATGTAAAATAGACTAGTGATTACTCCCCACATGTGCATTATTCAGAGAGGTTCTGTTTGAGTGTCCCTATCAAATAGACTCCTATCACCCATGTGTGTATCATTCAGGGAGGTGCTTAATTTGTGGGTATATTAAATAGGGTCCTGACTACTCCACAGGTGTTCATTATTCACTGAATCTCTGAATGAGAGTTCATATGAAATAGACTCCTGACTATTGCCACATTGTGCATTATTCAGTAAGGCTCTGAATGAGTATTCATATGAAATATAATCCTGACGATTCCCCAGGTGCATATCAATCAGTGGTCATATGAAAGAGGCTCCTGACTATTACCGTGGTGTGCATTATTCACCGATGCTCTGAGTGGCAATAAGAAATAGACTCCTAATATTCACTGAGTATTCCTCATGTGCGCATTATTCACTGATTCTCTGAGTGGCCATATGAAATAAACTCCTGACTACTTCCCAGTTGTGTATTATTTTTTGGGGTCCTAATGAGTGGCCATATGAAATAGACTTCTGATTATTCCACAGGCGGGTATTATTCAGGGAATCTCAGAATGGGGGGGCGATATGAATTAGTCTCCTTAGTACTCCCCAGACATTCGTTATTCACTGAGTCTCATAATGAGTGGTCATATTAAACAGAATCCTGACTATTCCCAAGGTGTGTATTATTCACTGATGCTCTGCGTAATTTGCCATATGAAAAAGTCTCTTCAGTACTCAACCGGTGTGAATTATTCACTGAGCCTCTGAATGAGTGGACATGGGAAATACACTCCTGACATTTTCCCAGGTGTGCACTATTCAGTGAGGCTCTAAATGAGTTGCCAGATGTTACAGACCCCTCAGTACTCGACAGACGTGCATTATTCACTGAGGGGCTGAATTAGTGGGCATAAGAAATGGACTCCTGATTATTGCCCAGGTGTGCATTATTCACTGAGGCTCTGAATATGCGTCCATTTGAAATAGATTCCTCACTATTCCCTAGATGTGCACTATTCAGCGTCTCTGAATGCATTGCCATTCCAAATAGACACTTGAGAATTCTCCATCTGTGCACTATTGCATTATTCACTGAGGCTCTGGAAGAGTGACCAAATGAAATAGATTCCTATTCCACAGGTGCGCATTATTTAGTGAGGCTCTCAATGAGTGTTCATATGAAACTGTCCTGACTATTCTGCAGGTGTGTGTCACTCAGTGAGGCACTGAAAGAGTGGCCATATAAAATAGACTCTTGACTATTTCCCAATTGTGTATTATTCACTGAGGCTCTGAATGAGTGGCCATATGAAATAGACTCCTGACTATTCCACAGATGCATATTATCCACTGAGCCTATGAATGAGTGTCCAAATGAAATAGACTCCTGGCTAATCCACAGGTGTGCATTATTCACTGAGGCTCTGAATGAAATAGTCCATCAGAAATAGACTCCAAATTATTCTCCAGGTGTGTGTTATTCAGTGAGGCTCAGAATAATTAGCCATATTATTTAGATTCCTTACTATCCCATAGGCGTGTATTATTCACTGAGACTCTGAATATATGGCTACATGAAATAGACTCCTGACTACTCCACGTTATTCAGTGACACTCAGAATAAATTGGCACGTGAGAAAGACTCCGGACTATTCCACAGGTGTGCATTATTCATTGAGACTCTGAATGAGGGGATTAAACAGGATTCTGACTATTTTCCCAGGCGTTTGTTATTGCATGAGGCTGTGAAAGAGTGGCCATATGAAAAAGACTCCTGACAATTCCCCAGGTATGTAATATTCAGTGAGGTTCTGAATAAGTTTCCATATAAAATAGTCTCCTTTTACCTGATGTGCATTATTCAGTGAGGCTCTGTATGAGTGGCCATAAGAAATAGACTCCAGACTATATCACAAGTGTGTAATATTCAGTGAGGCTGTGAAAGAGTGGCCATATGAAAGAGACTCTTTATTACTTCACATGTTTGCGTTATTCACTGACTGTCTGAATGAGTAGCCATATAAAATAGACTTCTAATTATTCAATTATTCTCCATGTGTGCATTATTCAAGGAGGATCTTTATGAGTGTCCATATAAAATAGACTCATGACACGCCCCCAGGTGTGTATTATTCAGTGAGGCCCCGGATTAGAGATCATATGAAATAGACTCCTGACTATCACCCAGGTGTGTATCATTCAGGGAGGCATTTAATTCGTGGCTATCTTAAACAGCGTCCTGACTACTCCACAGGTATTCATTATTCACTGAAGCTCTGAATGAGAGGCCATATAAAATAGACTCCTAACTATTGCCCCGTTGTGAATTATTCAATAAGGCTCTAAAAGAGTGGTAGTATGGAATAGAATCCTGAAAATTCCCCAGCTGTGTATCATTCAGTGAGGCACTGAAAGTGTGGCCATATGAAAGAGGCTCCTTCTGACTATTTCCCTGGTGTGCATTATTCACTGTGGCTCTGAATTATTGGCCATGTGAAAGAGACTCCTGAATATTCCCTAAGTCTGCATGATTCACTGATTCTCTGAGTGACCATATCAAATAGACTCCTGACTATTCCCCAGTTGTTTATTATTCCGTGGGGGTCCTACTAAGTGACCATATAAAATAGATTTCTGACAGTTCCCCATGTTTACATTTTTCAGGGAGTCTCAGAATCGTGGTTGATATGAATTGAGAGCCAAGCTGAATAATGCACACCTTGGGAATACTTAGGTGTCTTCTTCATAGGAACACTGTTTCAGAGCCTCAGTGAATAATGCACACCTGGGGAATAATCAGGAGTCTGTTTAACATGACCACTCATTATGAGCCTCAGTGAATAAGGCACATCTGTGGAGTACTGAGGAGATAATAAACTCATTTCTCCAGGGGTGCACTACTCCCTGAGGCTGTCACTGAGTACCCATATGAAATAGAACCCTGACCCTACCCCATCTGTGTATTATTCAGAGAGGCTCTGAAAGAGTGTTCATATGAAATACACTCCTGTATATTCCCCAGGTTTGCATTATTCACTGAGGCTCTGAATAAGTTTCAATATGAAATACACTCCTGCCTATTCTCCAGGTGTGTTTTATTCACACGGGCTCTCAATGAGGAGCCGTATGAAATAGTCTCCTAACTATTCCACAGGTGTGTGTTATTCACTGATGTTCTGAATGTGCCGACAAAGAAAATAGACACGTGGCTACTCCACAAGTGTGCATTCTTTAGTGTTGCTCTGAATGAATAGCCACATGAAAGAGACTCCAAGATTTTTCCAGGTATGCATTATTCAATGAGGCTCTGAATTAAGTCATTTGAAATAGAATCCTCAGTACTTTCCAGGCGTGCATTATTCACTTCAGCTCTGAATGAGTGGAAATATGAAATAGACTCCTGACTATTCCACAGGTGTGTACCATTCAGTGAGGCTCTGAATGAGTGGCCATATGAAAGAGAATCCTGACTATTAAAAACGTGTGCAGTATTCAGTGAAGGTCTAAATGAGTGACCATAAGAAATAGAATCCTGATTATTTTCCAGGTGTGCATTATTCACTGAGGTGATGAATGGGTGGCCATACAAACTAGATTGCTGAGTACTCCCAAGGTGTGCATTATTCACGGTGGCTGCGAATCAGTGGCCATGTAAAATATACTTCTGAATATCTCCCACGTGTGTTTTATTAAGGGAGGTTCTGAAAAAGTATCCCTATGAAGTAGATTGCTGACTATTCCCCAGGTGTGGATTATTCACTGAGGCTATGAATGGGAGGCAATATGAAATGGACTACTGATTATTTTCCAGGTGGCTTTTATTCACATGGGTACTGAATGATGGGCCATGTGAAATAGACTCCTATCTATTCCACAGGTGTGTATGATTCGCTGAGGTTCTCAATGTGTGGCCAAAGGAAATAGACAACTGGCTACTCTATCTGTGTACATTATTCACCGACGCTCTGAATGAATGGCCATATGAAAAAGACTCCAAATTTTTCTCCAGGTATACATTATTCAATGAGGCTCTGAATGCAGACCATAGGAAATAGACTCCTGACAATTCCCCAGCTGTGTATTACTCAGCGAGACTCAGAAGGAGGGGCGGCATGAAATAGACTCCTTACTGTTCTACAGGTATATGTTATTCATTGAGTCTCAAAATGGGTGTCCATATTAAATAAAATCCTGACTATTCCCCACGTGTGTTTCATTCAGTGAGGTGCTGAATGAGTGGCCATATGACATACATACATTCCTGAGGACTCAACAGGTGTTCATTGTTCACTTAGGCTTTGAATGAAGACCAATATGAAGTAGACTCCTGATTATGTCCCAGGTGAGTATAATTCACTGAGCCTCAGAATGATTGGCCTGAAGAAATAAACTCCTGTCTATTATCCAGGTGCGTATTATTCCATGAGGCTCAAAATGAGTGGTTATATAAAAAAGACCTCTCAGTACTCCAAAGGGGTTAGTTATTCAGTGAGACTCTGAAAGAGTGGTCATATGAAACAGACTCCTGACCATTCCTCAGATGTGCGTTATTCACTGAGGCTCTGAATGTGTGGCCATTGGAAATAGAATCCTCACTATTCCCTAGGTGCGTATTTTTCACTGAGTCTATGAATGAGTGGCCATTCTAAATAAACTCCTGACAAGTTCCCAAACTTGCACTCCTTCGAGAGGCTGTGAATGAG
>JAPYYA010005229.1:0-10990 GCA_028533165.1 Leontopithecus rosalia | reverse complement strand
GCTAGGAGGCAGTCTAGTCACTATTTGGCTGCCGAGGCTCCGCCCTGCTGGCGTGAGGTCCGCCCTTTTGCTGTGGGCTCTGTCCTGCTGTTTTGGGCTCCGCCCTACTGACGTAGGCTCTGCCCTGCTGATGTGGGCTCTGCCTCTCTGCGTCTTGACTGAGAGCTGCAGTGGTAAGTTGCTTCTACAGCGCCATCTTCTTCCCCCTCCTCCTTTACTCTTTTAAAAATTGTTGAAGATATCCAAAACTTTTGCTCAGAAGGGTTCTTTTATTGATATGTATAATATTTGATATTAAAACAAAAAACAAAGCACAATGTCTGAAACACAAGAATACAAAAACACATTCAGTAGCCATCAAAACAGTGATGTCATCACCCATCATCTAGCCACTGGAAAACTCCACTGTACAGTCCAAGAGGATAAGAGTGGAAAAGGCAAACAACAGCTGAGTATTATAGTTTTGACCTTATATACTTCAGATTACCTATTAAAAACCATGGGACTAATATTCCTCTCTTTGCAGGAAGTAGTATGCCTTATAATGTCCATACTACATGCTGTCTTATTTATTCAGATTCTATCAGGTGAAGAATACAGTCTTTTTTTTTTTTTTTTGAGATGTACTGTCACTCTGACCCAGGCTGGAATGCAGTGCTGTGATCTTGGCTCACTGCAACCTCTGCCTCATGGGCTCAAGCCATTCTCCCACCTCAGCCTCCTGAGCAGCTGGGACCACAGGCACATACCACCATGCCCAGCTAATTTTTTTCCTTTTTCTTTTTCTTTTTTCTTTGTAAATTTGGTAAAGACAAGGTTTTTCCATGCTGACCAGACTGGTCTCAAACTCCTGGGCTCAAGAAATCTGCCCACCTCAGCCTCCCAAAGTGCTGGGACTACAGGTGTAAGCCACCACGCCCAGCCAAATATTCTTTTAATAAGCTATTCACACTTTAGTATCAAACATTCTCCTTTACGTCATAATCTATGTCATCTCATTTCTCATTTTTTTCTTAACAGAAGTGGGAAATATCCAGTAATAATAAAAAATTGCTACTATTGGCCAGGTGTGGTGGCTCACGCCTATAATCCCAGCACTTTAGAAGCTGAGGCGGACAGATCATGAGGTCAAGAAATCAAGACCATCCTGGTTAACATGATGAAACCCCATCTCTACTAAAAATACAAAAAAAATTAACCTGGGATGGTGGCACGTGGCTGTAGTCCCAGCAACCCAGGAGGCTGAGGCAGGAGAATCGCTTGAACCTGCGAGGTAGAGGTTGCAGTGAGCCGAGATCGCACCACTGTACTCCAGCTTGGGCAACAGAGCAAGACTCTCATCTCAAAAAAAAAAATTGCTATACCCTATATACTGGGTAGCAATGTGCCAGACACAGTGTCAAGAGCTTAAGAAAAATTTACCTGATTTGGTCCTTACAATCACCTCAGTGTGTGCCATTGTTACTTCAAGTTTGCAGATAATAGAAAAATTACCTCAAATCATTCTAGTTACTGTAGCCACCTGGAGAAGCCCAAAACTTCTGATTGTAAGCATGCTTTATAAGTTGCTCCCCAACTCACTTCACTCAAACTCACCAACTAACTACATTCCCACTCCACAATTATTCTGCTTTCCTATTGTTTATGATAAATGTAATGACAGTGACTGAGTCATGATCTCCACATTATCCTTCTTTTAAAGTAAGTATTTTTTTTCGCTATCAAAATCCTGGTTGCTTTTTTTTTTGCAGAAATTGATAAGCTGATCCTAAAATGTACATAGATATGCAACAGATTCAGAATAAAGGAAGGATAAAAGTTGGAGAACTCAAACTTTCTGATTTCAAAACTTAACTACAAAACTATGGTAATCAAGGCAGGGTAGTACTGGCATAAAGACAGACATAGAGATCAGTGAAACAGAATCAAGAATCCAAAAATAAACCGACAAGAGTGCCAAGACAATTTAATGGGAAATAATAGTGTTTTCAAAAAATGGCACTAGGATGATAGTAGTCACAGCAAAAATCATAAAGGAGACCCTTATCTCACACCATATACAGAAATTAACTCAAAATGAATTAAAGACCCACACATAAGAGCTAAAGCTGTAAAACCCTTAGAAGAAAACATAGGATGTGGGCATCAAATGTACAAGTGACGAAAGTAAAAGATAAACTGGACATTGCCAAAATTAGAAAATTCTGTGTTTCAAAGGTATTACCAAGAAAGTAAAAAGACAACTCACAGAATGGGAGAAAATATTTGCAAATCACACATAAGGGACTTCTGTCCAGAATGTATAAAGAACCCTTACAACCCAATAATGGAAAAGCAAATGACCCAATTTAAAAATTGGTGAAGGATTTGAATATACATTTCACCAAAGAATATATACAACAAGCACATGAAAAGATGTTCAAAGTCATTAGCCAATAAAGAAATGCAAATCAAAACAACACGCAATACCATTTCACACCCACTATCATAGCTAAAATTAAAAAGAAGCATAACATGCTAACAAGGGTGCGAAGAAATTGGAACCCTCATACACTGCTGGTGGGAATGTTACATGGAGCAGCTACTTTTGAAGGCAGCTCTTCAAAAGGTTAAATATAGAGTTACCATACGCATTTGATTCCACTCCTACGTGTGTACCCACGAGAACTGAAAACGTACAGTCACATAAAAACTTGCACACAAACGTTCATAGTAACATTATTCCTAATAGCCAAATATGTTTCCAAATGCCCATCAACTGATAATTGGACAACAAAATGTGGTACATTTATACGATGAAATATGGTTCAGCAGTAAAAAAAGAAATAACCTGATCATTCATGCTGCAAGATGGATGAACCCTGAAAACATTATGGTAAGCAAAAAAAAAAAAGCCAATTACATAAGGCCACATATTATATTATTCCATTTACATGAATTGTCCATTATGGGCAAATCCATAAGGACAAAAATAGTTTTGCACCAGGGAGAGAGGGGAATGGAGAGTGGCTGAAGAGCACTGGTTTTTTTTTGGTGATGAAATGTTCTGGAATTAGATAGTGGTGATTGTTTCCCATCTTTGTGAGTGTCCTAAAGAAACACTGAATTGTACGCTTTAAAGGGGTGAATCTTACAGTATTTGAAGTATAGTTCAACAAAGCTGTTATTTTTTTCAAATCAAATCCTATTCTTGAACTAGGTTTTATGTTACTGCATTCCTTCTGTTTCTCTTGACCTTCCAGCCCACCTCAGGCAGCGAATCTGCAAGCCAAACAAGTTATTAATTTTATTTAGTTGAAGCATTGCTGAAGACCGAAGGAACTGCAGCGTAAACCCAGGTTA
The DNA here is from genome assembly GCA_028533165.1 of Leontopithecus rosalia. Lineage (NCBI taxonomy): Eukaryota > Metazoa > Chordata > Mammalia > Primates > Cebidae > Leontopithecus > Leontopithecus rosalia. The sequence goes on along the minus strand of JAPYYA010005229.1, from coordinate 7,648 downwards.
ACAATATCATAAATTACAGCTAAAAAGTACATGGAAATCAAACCAGTAATGATTCAAGATTTTAGCTCCTGAGTGTGGACATTATCCAGAGGAAATGTGTTTCACGGGTAGGGGGAAAAAATGAGCCTGCTTTTCATGGACAGGATTTGATCATTTTAAGCAAAGAATAAATCCCATATCCTCAGTTTTCACTCTCTTGGGTTTTTTCCCCCAGATCCCAATTCCCACCTGAATTCACCATTATGTAAGCTGCTGGAGAAGTTGTCAGGGACAGCTGAGACTCAAGAGCAAGTTCCAGAATCCTGCCTTCTGAAGAGGAAGGCTGTCAGCTGGCCACCCCAGTAGGGGCCTGGACCCTCAGAGGAGCCCTGAACCTGCCCGGGTGTCTCGGATGCCAGCTGTCCTCCCATGGGTTCCTGCTGAGGACAGCACTCCAGCCCAGCAATCTGGGAGTGAAGTGCTCCCTGAAAAGTTGTCAGAGTCAAAAATCTGGAAGAGCTGAGCAAGTTTACTTAGGAAGGCAGAGTGAAGCGAGAATGAAATAAAAGAAGGCACTTATAAGAATTAAGGAGGGAAAATAAGCTAAACTGCCCAACAGACTTTCTCACTATCTCAAAGTTGACCGACCATAAATACTCTTATGAGTTTCTTAGTCCATGAAAAATACTTCAGATTCTTGAAACTTGTTCCTTTAGAGGTACCCTTTTTTAAAGTAACCACTAGAGACTGAGTTTATGTTTTTATGAAGGCGAGTGGAGGCCAATAGGAATGGTGGATTGCCTTTTGTTCTTGTTCACTCATCTCACCATTACTGATAATACCATATTAGCTTTAAGAACCACGAACAAAAAGGCAAGTCAAGTAATAAGAGAACTAGCTAGAGATTTCCAAGCCACACCTCCAGCTTCTAAACAATGCGGCATTCCTTATGGGAAATGCATCATGTCCCACTTTGGGAATATTGATGTTCTGACAAAATTTGAGCCTCTCCAAATGCAAACATTTTATTGTCCATGAAAAAGACATTTATTAAAGAAAGGAAATGGGGGGGAAACCATGAGGTTCATTAAAAATTAAAGAGATGAAAAACTAATTCTGACCAAACGCCATTCTGCTGAGTTACATACAAATAACCAGAAACATATTGTGCAGGTTAAGCCTCCCTTGAACTAAGATTCTGAAGTTAAGAGACAAAGTGTTCAGCAAAAACTGAACCAAAAGCAGCAAACATGTTTGGAATTTTGCCAGGCCTTAAAACCGCTTTAAAAAAAGCTAAAATTTTATTTTCCCTAAATTATCTATATGTCTTAGGGATAATCATTTCCCCTGCCAATGGTGGCTAAAATAAAAGAAACTAGGACACCAAACATCCTCTCTTTATCTGAGCCTGGGTTTGTTTACCCTGAAACTTTTCATCAGCCTTGTTTAAGCTATCTAGATTTGTACATATGAATTTGATGCTTTTTTTTAAAGAGAGAAGTGTTTAAATAAAATAATACTAAATATAAGTCAATGCAAAAAGATAGTATAAGAGGAGAGAAAATTATGTAAGGAAAGTGGAATAAAGCCTACAAGGACACTCTTGTCAATATTCAGCCTGCCAGTGTGCCTTGCAAATTCCCTTGACCTTAGTTGTAACCAGCTCATGCCTGAACATAAACACAATCCAGTCAGTTCTGGCACAATGCATATCAACCATTTCATATGGAACTAACAAATGATGGAATAACTGGAAATATAACCCAGGACTTACGTAGATTAATACATGATTTGTCCTAGTGTGTTAAAGTTGAACACAAATGAAAACCAAGTATGATACACTCATAGGGCTGAATACTGCAAGCCACAAAGGAGAATGAGACTATACAAGATGCGAATGCACCCTTACGTTCTTCCTCTCCACTGAATTCGGCCACATGCTCTGTATGACTACAGCGCATTGCTCAGTTCTCCCCGAACTGCAGGATCCACCCCGGTCGCCAGCACTCAGCAGGCTCTTCACTCCTTACACCTGCTTCAATCAAACGCCTTTCATCATTGTTTTAAAGGGAGAGTCTTACAGAAGTATTTATGTTTTAGAAACTTAATATGTCTTTTATTTTTTTTTTATTTTTTGGAGTGCAGTGACACAGTTTTGGCTCACGGCAACCTCTGCCTCCTGGGTTCAAGTGATTCTCCTGCCTCAGCCCACCTAGTAGCTGGGACTACAGTTGGGTGCCACCACACCTGGCTAATTATTTGTATTTTTTTTTAGTAGAGATAGGGTTTCACCATGTTGACCAGGCTGGTCTTAAACTCCTGATGTCAGGTGATTGGCCCACCTCAGCCTACCAAAGTGCTGTGATTACTGGCCTGAGCCACTGCTCCGGGCCTAATGTGTCTTTTTTAATGTGTTAGCATGTCATTATGATTGTTTATCTGTTGTTGTTGTCTAGCTACAAGAGTGAAAAAAAAAGCCCTATAATTATTAGTGCTCAGTTTTGCAGAACTGAGGATTTTTTGGAATGCCTGTATCACATGACAGCAGAAACATCTGTGACTGTAAACTGCAATGATCAATTACCTGTCTATCTAGGATGGTGACTAATCTTGATATAGAGTTCCATTTCCATTACATGTGTGGATTCTTTTGCTGAACACTTTAAGCCTCTATGCTGATTAAATAAACCAAAGTGTTGTATCTGCCCCAGTTCATTTCATAGTGCACTTTTAGTCAGGTGAAAGAGGGCAAAATGAATTGATAATATGTTTTCTCTCTCTCTCTCTCTCTCTCTCTCTCTCTCTCTCTCTCTCTGTCTGTCTCTCTCTCCTTTTTCTGCCAAAATAACTGGTACAGTGCTTGGAAACAAAGGATAGTTCAAGAGCAAATCCAGTTATTTATGTTGCAAGTTATACGAATGAATTTGGAATTTTCCTAAGTGCGGTGTCTAGAATACTGATTGTCATGCATCCAAATCTCTAAACTGACTCAGCTATTAAAAGGCACTGGCAAGTTTTTTCCATGAGTCCTAGTTTAGTGTAGCTGAGCCAATAATTTGTAATTCAGCCTGGTTGGGGGTAAATATTGCCTCCGGCTTCTTCACTGACAAACAGTCCAATGTGGATTGGGAGTTTGCTGACAACTATGGATCTGAACAGAAAAGGTATCACCAAACACCCACAATAACCCAGCCTAATCCCTCGCCCCTAAAGCCCCTTTTCCTTTTTTCTTGTTTTATTCTGCTTTGTTTTCATAGCATCACCGCTAACACAATCTGAAAGGCAAGTGCTGCATTAATTTCTTAAAAAGTTGGTGATTCAGGGTTAGCAGTGAAATTTTCATTGAAGTATCAGTTCTTACTCTGATTGCAGAGGGAAAAGACGCAGGTCAATCCTTTTGTAAATAAAAATCAGGAAGCTGGAGGAGATGCTGAAATGTCATCTGGTTTACTCCCTCCATTCAGAGAGGAGCAGCCTGAAGCTCCAGAAGGAAATGGGTGCTCTGATGAATGGCTTCCGGCAGGAAACTTTTGCCTGAATCTTGGACCGACTGAGTATCACCAGCAAACCCTCATCTCCCTCTGGCACCCACAGTGGAACTCACAATGGAGAAGTAGCTGAAGATGGTGCCTGTCAACAATCCAAAATGTCCACGCTGTAGGTCACTATTTAGACATATGAAAATACACTTACGATATCAGACTTAGTGAGATTAGCAGAATGCATCATTTGCATAAAATGATTGAGTGCTATGGCAGATTGTACTTTCCAAAGTTGGCATCAGAGTATCTTCTATTCACCTGCTTTCTAAAACCTGACTTGGACACTGCTCTCATTAAAAGATGGGGTCTTTGTTTCCTCTTCTTGAATCTAGACAGGCTTCTAACTTAACGTGTAACCAAAAGAATGAAGCAAAGTCATGCTGCATGACTTCCAAGTCTAGGTCACAATAGACTCACCTGGATTGCTGGAACACCTGTGGTTGGAGCCACCAAGTAAGAAGTCTGACGACCATGCCACAAGGCAGCTTAAGCCACATGGAAAGGCCACTTTTTCCCACTCCAGCCTGCAGTCCTAGTGTTTGAGTCCTCCCAGCCAGGGGCCAGACATGCTCATGAATGGGACTTCCAAGTCAAAGATACACTATCTCCATGGTTCCCTTGATGAAAATTCCTGACCCACAGAAACCAAAAGCATCACAAAATGGTTATTTTAAGCTCATAAACTTCAGTGTGATGTGTTACACAGCTATAGTAACCGAAACAAACACTAATGGTAATTTTAAAGCAGCTTTCGCAAAAGTCATGAGATTGTGCATATTTTTAAATAATAAAAAATATCATTGTCGTGTCAATCTGACTTCCTCTTAACTCTCTAGCCCCCGTGACTCCCCTCAAATCTCACTGACCCACTCCTGTCCCCACTGTGCCCACTGCATGCCAATCCCTACTTTGAACCTTTTTCTTAGCTTTCCCAAGTTTCTACCTGTCCTCAAATAACCCAGGCTGCATCATCCCTTGGTTCCTTTATTTCTGTTTTTCTTTCTGATTGAAAGGTCCCACCTTTTCTCCTGCATCTGGTTAATACCCACGATCTTTCACACTCAGCCATCCAGCTGTTCCTGACCCTCCCATACCTCCTGGTGCCTCCTGCCATTCAAACATCTATCACTTCTTCTGGGGCTTAATACCTGCAGAAACATCAGTTCCTCTCCCCACAGGAGACTATAAGCTTCTTGATGGTTAGAGCCATCACTGCTTCATCTTCTCATCTTCCTCCAGGGCCCACTATTGAGAGTCTGTAACACATGGCAACTCCTGCATGAACTTGACAGCTAGCACCTCACTAGCTTCTGTGCTGTAGGCACCTGCTTGTCTCACGTTAGTGAAGAGATTCATACTTTACGTACACACTTAAAACCTGAATGTGCTGTATAATGCATAACTTGCACGGCTGGTCCTACTCATTGCTTCTCCATCTTATAAATAAGGAAACCGAGTCTTGGAGGATGCTCAGCTAACAAGCAGTGGGGTCAGGATAGCAACCCAAGTCTACTTCCGGAATCTGTGCTCTTTCTATAGCATGTAGTGCCTTTTTGTTAAATAATGGCCTAATACATACATATAGTTGCATATACATAATTTGTATCAGGCTGGGTGAAGTGGCTCACACCTGTAACCCTAGTACTTTGGGAGGACAAGACAGGTGCATTGCTTGAGGTTGGGACTTTGAGACCACCCTGGCCAACATGGGGAAACCCTGTCTCTACAGAAAATACAACAATTAGCCAGTCATGGTGTCACACGCCTATAATCCCAGCTACTCAGGAGGCTGAGGCACAAGAATCGCTTGAATTCAGGAGGTGGAGGTTGCAGTGAGCCAAGATCATGCCACTGCATTCCAGCCTGGGCAACAGAGTGAGACTACGTCTCAAAAAAAAAAAAAGAAAAAAAAAGGAAAGAAAAAAATTGTATCAGTCAAGATGGCTGCATTATTTCATTATCCTATGGCAACAAATAACCCCCAAATCTTGGTGGCATGAACCATCAGAACCACTGGCCTCCATGTGATAGCTCAGCATTGTGCCGCAATATCACAAAACGTTTCTACCCTGGCTGAAGCAGGGAAAAGAGAATGGAGAGTTACACACTATCAATTAAAGGCCTCATTGAGGAAAACACATGTCATTTCCACTCATATTTCATTGGTCAAAACAAGTCATGGCCATGCTTAACTTCAAGTGGATAGGGAGGTACAATCTTTAGGAGTGTCTGCAAGCAGAAGGAACCCAGACATTGATGAAGAGTAGCAGCATCTGCCACCTTGCTCAACAAAAACAACTAGAAGAACAGGGAAGTTATTCAAAAAGGAGGTGATAACTTGCCATTCCTACACAACCCACATCACCTTAAGGAACTAAAGAAAACAAATTACAGCTGGTCTCTAAGTTTAATCTAATGCTGGCAATGATAGCTAGACATCTACTGGCATCCACAATGAAAACAACCAACATTTACAGAGTGCTTTGCAATTTATATAATTTTTCATATTTGCTTGCTCTATCAAGCAATATAAAAAGCCTTCCAGGTTCTAGCCAGAGCAATTAGACAAGAGCAGTAAGTAAAGGGCATCCAAATTGGAATAAAAGAAGTCAAACCATCACTGCCAGTGATAGGATCGTATGCCTAGAAAATCCTAAAGACTCATCCAGAAAGCTCCTAGATATGATAAACGAATTTAGCAAAGTCTCAGGATACAAAACTAAAGCACACAAATCAGTAGCACTGCTATACACCAACAATGACCAAGATGAGACTGAAATCAAGAACTCAATTCCTTTTACAACAGCAGCAAAAAGAAAAAAGAAAACTCTCAGTATAGTTAACCAAGATGAAAGACCTCTACAAGGAAAACTACAAAATACTGCTGAAAGAAATCATAAATGGCACAAACAAATGGAAACACATTTCATGTTCATGGGTGGGAAGAAACCATACTGTGAAAATGACCGTACGGCCCAAAGCAACCTAAAAATTCAGCGCAATTCCCAACCAAATAGCATCATCATTCTTTACAGAAATAGAGAAAAAAAAAACAGATTCATATGGAACTGAAAAAGAGCCTTCATAGCTAAAGCTGTACTAAGCAAAAAGAACGAAACTGAAGGCATCAAATTACCTGACTTCAAATTATGTATGAGGCAACACTGACCAAAACAGCATGGTACTTATATAGAAAAAGTAGGCACATAGATCAATGGAACAGAAGAGAAAACCCGGAAATAAAGCCAAGTACTTACAGCCAAGTGATATTCGACAAAACATACAAAAACATAAAGTGGAGAAAGAACACCGGGAAAGCCACATGTAAAAGAATAAAACTGGATCCCCATCTCTCGCCTTATACAAAAATTAATTCAAAAGGGATCAGGAACTTAAATGTAAGACCTGAAACCATAATAATTCTGAAGATAACATCAGAACAAAACTCTTCTGGAATTGGCTTAGGCAAATAATTTATTACTAAGGCCCCAGAAGTAAATGCAACAAAAACAAAAATGAGACCTAACTAAACTAAAAAGCTTCAGCAAAAGAAATAATCAGCCGAGTAAGCAAACAACTTACAAAGTGGGAGAAAAATATTTGCAAACTACACACCCAACAAAGCACTCGTATCAAGAATCTACAAGAAACTTGAACAAATCAGCAAGAAAAAAACAAATAATCCCATCAAAAAGTGGGCAAAGGATATGAACAGACAATTCTCAAAAGAAGATATACAAACAGCCAGCAAACATATGAAAAAATGCTCAACATCACTAATTATGAGGGAAATGCAAATTAGATCCACAATGCAATACCACCTTACTCCTGCCAAGAATGGCCATAATTAAATTAAAAAGTCAAAAAGCAATAGATGTTGGAGTGGATGTGGTGAAAAGGGACCACTTTTACACAGCTGGTGAGAATGTAAATTAGTACAACCACTATGGAAAATAGTATAGAGATGCCTTAAAGAACTGAAAGTAGAGGAACGATCCAAGATGGCCGATCGCTAACATCTCGGGATTGCAGCTCGCAGTTAAAGCTCATAGAACTAGAGGACGCCACACTTTCAGACAAATTCTGGTCGCTCAGGAGCAGAAGATTCCCAGTGGAGGAGCCACGCG
>JAPYYA010005228.1:0-10991 GCA_028533165.1 Leontopithecus rosalia | reverse complement strand
TGTTCCCTTGCTAGTGAGGAGTTTTGGTCTTTTGTAGGCAGTGAGGTGTTCTGGTTTCGGTGTTTTCCTCCCTTTGCACTGGTTTCTTCCCATCTTTATGGATTTATCCACCTGTCATCTGAGTAGTTGCTGATTTTTCGATTGGGTCTCTGAGTAGAGGCCCAGATTGTTGATGATGAATTATTTCTGTTTCTTAGTTTTCCTTCTAATAGTCTTGTCTCTCTGCTGTAAGACTGCTGAGGTGCACTCCGGGCCCTGCTTGCCTGGGGTACACCTGTAGCAGCTGCCGGACAGCGAGAGATGCTACCAGTTTCTTCTTCTTTGTCCCAGAATGATGCCTGCCAAATGTCAGTCTGATCAGTCCTTTTTGAGGTGACTCTTTGGGTATACGGAGGTCAGGGAGCTGTTTGAGGAGATGGTCTGTACTTTATAGGAGCTCAAGTGCTGAGCTGTGAGCTCCATTGTTCATTCAGTGTTGCTCGGCAAGTACGTTTAAGTCTGTTGCGGCAGAACTCATAAAACCCCTTTTTTCCCTCAGATGCTCTGTCTTGGGGAGTTAGGGCTTTATTTGTGAGTATCCGTTGCTCTGTCCTGCCCAGCTAGGAGGCAGTTTAGTCACTATTTGGCTGCCGAGGCTCTCCCCTGCTGGCATGAGATCCGCCCTTTTGCTGTGGGCTCCGCTCTGCTGTTGTGGGCTCTGCCCTGCTGCCATGGGCTCCATCCTGCTGTTTTGGCTCCGCCCTACTGACATGGGCTCTGCCCTGCTGACGTGGGCTCTGCCCTGTTGGCGGAGTCTCTCTGTTATGGCGGGTTGCCTCAGCAATGGCTGGCTGCGTCAGCCATGGGCGAGTACCTCAGTAGGGGTGGAAGGTCTCAGTAATGGCAGATGCCCCTCCCCCCAGGCATTATATATTAATAAAAGGGTCAATCCATCAAGAAGAGGTGACAATTAAAAACATAGATGCACTTAACATCTGAGTCCCAAAATATATAAAGCAAATATTACATAAATGAAGGCAGAATAATAGCTCTAAGTCATCAAAGAAAATTTCAATATCCTATTTTCAATAATGGAAAAATAACTATATAAAAGATCAATAAAAAAATAGATCACTTCAATGATAGCATAAGCAAACTAGACCTAATAGACAAATACGGAACATTCTCTGGAGCTAGATATGGATGATGGATATAAAACATTGTGAATGTACTAAATGCCACTGAATTGTATACTTTAAAATGGTATATTTTACGCTATGTATATTTTATCACAATAAAGAAGTTTACCTATTGATATGGTTTGGATCTGTGTCCCCACTGAAATCTCATGTCAAACTGCAATTCTCACTGTTGGAGGTAGGGCCAGGTGGGATGTTATTGGATCATAGGGCAGATTTCCCCTGTGGTACTGTTCTCATGATAGTGAATGAGTTACCACAAGATCTGTTAGTTTAAAATGTGTAGTGTCTCCCCTGTCTCTCTCTTCCTCCTGCTCTGGTCCTGTAGGACATGCCTGCTTCCCCTTCACCTACTGCCATGATTGTAACTTTCCTGAGGCTCCCCAAGCTATGCTTCCTGTACAGCCTATGGAAGCACAAGACAATTAAATCTCTTTTCTTTATAAATTACACAGGCTCAGGCATTTTTTTATAGCAGTATAAGAGTGGACTAATACAAGTATGAACGCTCACAAGGAAACAATGCATTAGAAGGGATTAAAAATGATGATGTAAAGAGAGCACCAAATTATTATACTTAATAAATCCATCAGTTCTACAAACACAAGACAACTGTAAAGATCCCAATGCTGAGGCAGAAGAGTATAAGACAAAAGAAGCTGCTAAAAGTTAGTAGTCCACATGAAAATAAAAACAAAAATTAATAAACTGAAAACCATGAAAAAGTTTTCTGCGTGAGAAAGAAAAGAGATTGGGGTATAAAGGTATTGCTTTTTAAATGAAGAATTTTAAAATGAGTTAAGGCTTTAAACTGTGTGAATGCATAACTTAACACCAATTGATGTTTAAAATTAATTCAAACATCAATTAGTTAAATACTCCAACCCCTCAAATGTAGAGTAGGAAAAACCATACTAATTTCTTAAGCTCAGTATTTTTTAAATGACTGGGTTACCTCCATGTCTTTCTGAATGCACTCAGAAAGTCACTTAGTTCTGCATTAGTTTTGTGTCTGTCTTAATAGCAATCACTCCAAACCTAATAGTCTCAATCACAGCTCTCAAGTATTTTTCTCTTTTCCCAAATCATTCTCATTTTATTATGAGAACTATCTCCCTTATGGTAATCTAGGTTTATGAGTGATTTTCAAAATCACAAAGCGCTTTATCATTGCATCTTTTTGAAAATCTCTAGAATGTGTTTTGGAAAGAGTCTTGGTATTTTCTGCCTTGTATGTCTGCTGAGGGGCAGCCAGTAAAGTCGATGCTGCTGAATTAAAATAGGCAACACAACAAGAAAAGAGACTTTAGTCATACAAGTCTTATTCCCTGAGGCACAAGACTTTGAAATGAGTCTTACAGGTTTCAAGATGATCAACTCTCAGAGGACAAGGCCCATTAGACTAACCATATACTAAAAAAATGAGCAATTGTAAATGAATACTTTCTTGTAATTTTAAATTAAACTTTTTTGGGGGTGCTGTTTTACATTTTTAGCCTTAGGGGTAATCCCAGAGCTTATTTGCACATACTTTTAGTTTTTAACTTTGTTTTATTTTTGAGAGTTATGGGAATTTTAGTGTTTCAACTTGTGTTAGTAGAAAACACATTTTAAAATCAGACAGACCTGGGTTTGACTTACAAGGAACTTCAACATCATGTAGGCATAGATAAATTAGTATATTTTCTAAGCTTCAATTTTCTTCTCTATAAAATGATAATGTCCAGTTTTCATTGTTGTCATGAGAATTAGAAATAATGATAAAGGAGTAGTGATGGTATATGACAAAGAACAGGTGCTCACATTGGTGGTTTTATATTTATAGTTAAAGCATAGAATTATTAAAGACCTCACGCCTCAATTAGATCAGTTCTTACATTTTGCCGGAAAGGAAACTGAGGATCAAGAAGAGTGATCTGACCTACATCAGTAAGACATAAAGCTAGGTAATTCCAGAGATTAGTAATGAGGTTTCCTGCTTAAACAACAATTGCTTTCCTCCGTTGGGCTTTCTTCACAGGGATGATGTCTACTACTTAAAGGAAAGTTTAAAATAATTTGTTGAACACAGAAGAAAGCAAACCTCAGAATATTCAGAAATGTGACTTAGATGCGTCTTCTGAGATTGAAACTTGACCACAGGTGACCCACACGTTCTGAAGGCTTTGCCAATATTTGCTTGTTAGTGACTTGGAAAAAAAATAGTTACTAAATATGAAAAGGACAATTTCTTCTTGCCCTTCATTAAAACAAAATAAAAACATGTTCTTTACTCCAAGACTAAGTCTGACTTGTTATTATGTTTGATAAATTAAAGTTCTTCTAAGATTTAAAAAAAAATCCCTCTAGCAAATTGTTCCAGCTAACATAGTACCTAACATATAATAAAGATTTAATAAATGCTTGTTGGATGAACAAGTGAATGTATATGTTCTCATAATGCTAATGAGAAGTAATACTTAAAACAAAAGTATAAATAAGAATGACAAAAATATCAAGCATTCTGATGATATCTGGGTGGGGGGGCGGGGGGATCTGTGCTATAACTAACAGCTTGCTCAGACAGAGAAACACCAAAAGACTTCAAAAAAAAACCACACCGACTTTAGTTCTGGCATAAATACTTTACTGCAGCCAACAAAAAAATTCTGCTTTGCCTTTAATGAATGTAATGAAACTGTGCCTTAATGTGCTTTCTTATTTGCATATCTCTTGTAATCCACATTGCATACAATAGAAAAAGATTTATTATCAAGAAATTAATATATCTTGAGAGGACATCACCATCAAGCAAAAGACCCATCTGAAGATAAAAAACACACCATTTATAAATACCATAGAGAGATCTTACAAATCCATTAATTATTTAAAAACTTAAACATCCAGAGACTGAGTTCTCAGCTCTCATTGTCAAATTTGCTGCTCTAAACATTTCCTAACGCACATGAAAGCTATTTCCCTGAGAATCCAGTTCTCTAAGTAGTCAAGTTATAGAGTCTACTATAGATACAACTAAATATTCTCAATAACTTTTTATTTATTTATTTAAAATTTAATGTATTTTATTAATAGCACAGTCCTGTCTGGGGAACTATCATTTTTCATTTTTTTAAAATTTATTTATTTTACTTTAGGTGCATACTATATCTGACATTTCTCCCCATGTTATCCCTCCCCATTCTCCCCTCCCTCCCCAACCCCTGCTGTCTCTCCCCTACCCCCCTCAACTGCCCCCGGTGTGTGATGCACCTCTCCGAGTCCATGTGTCCTCATTGTTCAACACCCACCTATGAATGAGAACATGCTAAAAATTCTCAATAAACTAGGTATTGACAGAATGTATCATAAAATAATAAAAGCTGTATGTGACAAACCTACAGCCAATGTACTGAACGTGCAAAAGCTGGAAGCATTCCCTTTGAAATCAGGCACTAGAGAAGGACGCCCTCTCTCACCACTCCCATTCAATATAGTATTGGAAGTTTCAGCCAGAGCAGTTGGCAAGAAAAAGAAATAAAGGGTATTCAGTTAGGAAAGGAAGAAGTCAAACTGTCTCTATTCACAGATGACATGATTGTATATCTAGAAGACCCCATCGTCTCAGCCCAAAATCTTCTCAAACTGATAAGCAACTTCAGCAGTCTCAGAATACAAAATCAATGTGCAGAAATCACAAGCATTGCTATATACCAATAACAGAAGAGAGCCAAATCAAGAGCAAACTCCCATTCACAATTGCTACAAAGAGAATAAAATACCTAGGAATACAACTAACAAGGAATGTAAAGGACCTCTTCAAGGAGAACTACAAACCACTGCTCAATGAAATAAGAGAGGACACAAACAGATGGAAAAACATTCCATGCTCATGGTTAGGAAGAATTAATTTTGTGAAAATGGCCATACTGCCCAAAGTAATCTATAGATTCAATGCTAGCCCCATCAAGCTACCAATAACCTTCTTCGCGGAACTGGAAAAAACCACTTTAAACTTCATATGGACTCAACTAAAAAAAAAAAAACTTCAGGCCAATATCCATGATGAACATTGATGCAAAAATCTTCAATAAAATACTGGCAAACAGATTACAACAGCACACCAAGAAGCTTATCCAACACGATGAAGTAGGCTTCATCCTGGGGATGCAAGGCTGGTTCAACATATGCAAATCCATAAACGTAATCCATCACATAAATGGAACCAAAGACAAAAACCACATGATTATTTCAGTAAATGCAGAGAAGGCCTTTGACAAGATTCTCAATAACTTTTAAAAACTTAATTATGACATAGTCTGATAAAGGGTACATTTCACCTTATAAACTGCTTCATATTGTAATTCAAGTTGTAATTTGACTCTTTACCCCCAAACAGGGATTTTATCCCCACAAGTTTACTGTATATAAAACTGAATCACATTAGCCCAAGACCAAGTTACCGTCCTCCTAATTAGAATCTTTGCTTCTCCCCAGTGTGAATCTCACAGGGATATCAGACCCATCTCATGAGAGGCAGCACAGTATGATGTGGTCTTTTGAATCAGATACAGATGGGTGAAATGCTGGCTTCACTCCATTCTATCTGTGAACTCTGGATGAATCTCTTATCTCCCTTATGCCTCAGTTTCCTTACCTACAAAACTGAGATAATACCAATCTCATAGATTTATGAAGGGGAGTAAACATGTGTGCTGTCTGCAAAAATCCTGGCATGTGATAAGAACATAATAATGGTAGTGGCTATTAGTATTATCATCTTGTAACACACTGCTTTTTCATGTTACTTCATACACAAAAACCAGAATAAGATACCTAGGTCATATCAACCTAAATTCAATCTCTTCTATTGTGGTTTTAATGCTTTCTATATTTGGGCACAGTTTTATCTCCTCTCCCAGAATTCCAGAGAGTTAAATTATAACTCTGGGCAATATAGTTTCCTTTTAATCTCTTTCACTTAGCATGTCAATTTCTGCATGTCAATAATGCTGCCATTATTATTTTCCTTCACTTTGCTTGCTCCATTATACGAGGACCTTCACATTGCTTAAGGTTTCAGCTCTTGTCCCATCCATTTTCCCTATGGAACAGCCTCTTAATGACACTAGCTCATTGCTTTCTTCTCTAGCTTCTAGGGCCAGGTCCCTTAGAGGAACTAGGAAAAGGATGAAATTTGTCTATGATGTACTCACATTTTTCTCTATGAGAGCCCGATCTTCTTTCTATATAATCCTATCACTTCAAGCATTTAGTTTACACTGTTATGGAAGCCACTAGTGAATACTAAAGTAGTTTTCTTTTCCATTGATGTTACTAGGATTATAGTCCAAAGAAAGGATGCATCTATGTTTATGCAAATTAACTTGATTTCAGCTAAGCTTCTTATTGGCACACTTGGTTCTCTTCTGCTTCATGCAAGATAAAAGAAGTATCACAAAAATTGTATAAACTAAATGGTAAATATAAGTTAAATAATAGCACAGTGTGATATACTAACCTTAAAGAGTATTAATAAGTGGGTCTATACAACCAGGAAGGAGGTCTTTAGTTATAAGTCATGGGGGTCTGACATGAACCAACGACCCTTTTTCTGTTCATTAGAGACATCATGAAGTAATGTGGCAATTCTCATATACTAATTCCTGGGTTCTACTCCAGATACTCTGTAGAGCAACGCCTAGAAAACATGTAAAAATGTTTCTTGTGTGGTTTTTGGATGCACCATAAATCACAAATACAATGGTCAAACTACATGCTTCAAAACCAAAGATCTGAATTTAGAGTTTGTCTCTGCCTTTTTGTTTGTATGTAATGTTGTACTTATCTGAGCCTCATTATTTCCTCATGTTGAGTATTAAGTGATATGATGTATGTACAGTATCTTGCATATAATAGACACTCACTAAATAGGAATCTTTTATCTATTATTTGGATGAATACCCAAAAGAAATGCTCATTGAATCCACTGTTGTCACACCATTACGAAACAGAACTAATACAATAAATGATAAGATGACTGAGTTGGGAACTATAGGCCAAACACCCATAATATTAACATGGATAAGATTACTAAGTGGATTTAGGTTGCAAAATCAATTGCATAAGGAAAGGACAGGAGACCTGCGGAATAATAACAGTTGACAGGGGAGAAAAAAACTACCCAGAAGTTTTTATTGACTTCTGGGTAAGTTCAGTAAGAGATAAGTATATGATTCAAATAATCTTTGGAACAGGAAATAGAAAGTTGGAAGGAGATCAGCACATCCAATGGTGTTCATATCTTCCACGGCTCTTAGTGCCATAGCTTCTTTACAGAAAAAAACATAAAGGCATTATAAATAATCATGTGATGTCAATAGAAGATCAATCAATATGATCTCTATTTTACTATTAATAGCTAACAGTATGATATATAATACTTATTGAGTGCTTATTTTAGGCAACATAATATGCTAAATGTTTTACATGCATTATTGTATTTAATTGATAAAACATTATCTCAAAATCTTTGTAAATAACCATTTCTTTGAAGCCCCAATTTTAAACCCAGGTAGTCTGTGACCTATGTGAGTAGAATTGCTAAATCATGATAATAACTCCCATTAAATAAGGTAACTGTGCTTCAGGTTTCATAATTGGTAAGTGCAGATTGGGATAGTGCTAGAATTATTTTCTTAGCTTTGATGCAAATTTCTCCATGCAATTCACTTTAATAATTACTTCAGATCTGCAATTTGAAGTATTTGCCAGTGTTTATTTTTTCCGGCCACAAATTTATTCCTTAATCAAAGTTTACGTTCATTCCGTTATTTTAATGGCTTTTTAATTTTCTTTTGACTAGAAGGTGAGTAATACTAATTTGAGAGAATCGTATTATTCAGAACTAGATAAGCCACACTGCCCTGCAAAAAAGCAGCTCACTTCTGTTTGCTTGACTTTCTGACTTGGTAGCCTCTGCATGGAGATTCAGATTTCTTTTCTTATTTACATTTGTCTTTTTGTCTTCTGATAGTTTGCCCCCTTATAATGTCTTGTTTGCTAATAGCTCTGCTTTCATGCTGTTTGCCAGTACAGAAGGGAATATTTTTCTTTAATACATTATATTTCTTCCTTCCCTACTTAAGAACTATTTACCCAGCTTACACCATATGCCTGCTCATTTACTTGGAATTCATATGTTTTGGGATACTTTATATCTCCTTTCCATATTTTGAATAATTATAGTTCTTGATCCCTTTGTAGTGTTTCAGTTATATCTTTTACCTTTTCTTAGTGAAGAGAGAATAATTAAAATTATAATAAAATCATTAAAATTTATAAAATCCAGGGTCCAATCAGAGAAAACTGTACAATAATATGAACACGAAAAGCTTAATGTATAAAGGATTATCAAGTACAACTGGGGATTAGAATACTGAGGGATTGGCCAGTAAGGAATAAAGGGAACTCTTAAAATATAGAGGAATAACAGATATGAGGAACAGCCACTGCTCTAGAACTGAGTTAGATACCGAAGAAAGATGCTCCCCTACCCTCAAGGCTGAGATCTGAACCTTGCCAGGGAGGGCACAGCCATGGCTCATGGAACAGCAGGCACTGAATAGGATGCCGTGCCAGCGTAAGTTGCTGAAGATCGGCCATTCAGAACTTCATGGAAATCTGTTCTCTAGAATGCCACGGAAAACCGATTTTAGGGATGTTTCTCTCTGGCATCTCTCCTCTGTGAAATTGTTCAACGTGGGTGCTACTGATCACCACGAAGTGGCATTGTGTGAGCCTGATGCTTCAGTAGCTGTTTACACTGAGGAGCCTGTTGAGAGAGCATGCCAGCACCAGGAAGGAAAATTCCTTCCTCCTGTGCTTCAATTGACAAAGCTAAACATTGAGCAGGCTGGCAAAGGAAAAATATTTAAAGGCTTATCTCCAGTTTTGCAGAACAGGCAATGGAGTATAAATTTGAACATGAGATACAATAACTTGATAACAGGTACACCAGGTAACCTGTACTTAACAGGGATCCTGGAGGGCCATGTGGTTCAATTTCCTATCTTCCAGCAGATTGATGCCTAAGCTAGCTAAGACAGATGGTTGTTAATGCTATTAATATTTAAATACAGGTTCTCTTTAGAACCTGCTTTACTCTTTAAAAACCAAAGCCAGTTAGGTCTATACATGTTTACTAGAGAGAATTTTGGAAATACTAAAAAATTATAACAGAAAACTAAAATAACTTACAATTCCAGAATTCAGAGAAAACTAATGCTAGTATTTTTGTCTATATTCTTCTAGACTTTTTTTTGGTTAATCATGCATTCATTTATAACTTATTTAGCAACTATTAGTTCTAGGCACAATGGTAATTGTTAGGTGTACAGTGACAAACCTATCAAATACCTCCTTATCAACTGAGAATCTAGTAAGGGAATCAAATAAATCATCCATATATATATATATATATATATATATATATATATATGTATAATACATATATCTATAATACTTTTTAATAATAAAATTGGGTTCATTTTACATATGCTGATTTGGATTCAGCTTTATTCCTTTAACATTATATTATAAATATTTTCCATGTAACTATAAGTTTTTGGAAAGTGTCATGTTTTTCACGGTTAAATAATAAAATTTTATCATTTAAATGTGGTTTGATTTCCTTAACTTTTTTGTATTGTTAGTCAACTTTTTAGCATTTTAAAATAATACGCTCTGCATTATATCCATCCTGCATGCTGGTTAACACTGTGGATATAATCATGCTCCTTGTTTAAATCTCATCACCAGCATGGGCTGAGTGATTTACAGAAAAATCACTTAACTTCTTGTCTTCAGTAAGATTATAGTACCTGTCTCGTCTGGGTGTTGGGTGGATAAAATAAGTTTAATACAGAGAAAGCACCTAGAATGCTGCCTGAAAACATAAGCTGTTTAAATACTAGTATTATACTTATCATCTGTTTATGTGTCTGTATGTCTCCCTGAAATGTAATTGCCTTGGTTGTTTTGCTTACTATTATGTCTCTAACACCTAACACAGTGTCTTGTCCATGATACAAATTTAATATTTCTTTAATAAATTATGTGAAAAAAACCCTCATGTATAAATCACATTACTAGCTGAAAGAGTATAAACATTTTTAAGGCTCTTGATACTTGCTAAATTACATTCCAGAAAAGTATCAACTCATATTGCAACTACAGTACATGGTAAGAAGGCCCTTCTTAGACTGCTCTTAGACATTAGATATTCCAACCTTTTAATTTTTTATGTTTTTCATACCATATAGCATTATATTGCTGCTTTAATTTGTATTTATTCAATTACTAACCAGGCAGAACATGTTTTTCCAATTGAATACTATTCTTCAAATTGTCTATACTCTTTTGCAATTTTCTACTGACATAAGGATGTTTTTCTTACTGATTTTTGTAAATTAATTAATTAATTTTTTAATTGCATTTTAGGTTTTGGGGTACATGTGCAGAACATGAAGATAGTTGTATAGGTACACACATGGCAGTGTGTTTTGCTGCCTTCTTCCCCTTCTCACACATTTGGCATTTCTTCCCAGGTTATCCCTCCCCCGCTCCCCCCTCCATGCTGTCCCTCCCCTATTCCCCCAGTAGACCCCAGTGTGTAGTACTCCCCTCCCCATGTCCATGTCTTCTCATTTTTCATCACCCGCCTATGAGCGAGAATATGCGGTATTTCATTTTCTGTTCTTGTGTCAGTTTGCTGAGAATGATGTTCTCCAGATTCATCCATGTCACTACAAAGGACATGAACTCATCATTTTTGAT
>JAPYYA010005227.1:0-10991 GCA_028533165.1 Leontopithecus rosalia | reverse complement strand
ATTTTTCCTTCACTTATGAAACTCAGTTTGGCTGGATATGAAATTCTGGTTTGAAAGTTCTTTTCTTTAAGGATGTTGAATATTGGCCACCACTCTCTTCTGGCTTGTAGGGTTTCTGCCAAGAGATCTGCTGTGAGTCTGATGGGCTTCCCTTTGTGGGTGACCCGACCTTTCTCTCTGGCTGCCCTTAGCATTTTCTCCTTCATTTCAACCCTGGTGAATCTGACGATTATGTGCCTTGGGGTTGCTCTTCTTGTGGAATATCTTTGTGGTGTTCTCTGTATTTTCTGGACTTGAATATTGGCCTGCCTTGCTAGGTTGGGGTAATTTTCCTGGATTATATCCTGAAGAGTATTTTCAAGCTTGGATTCATTCTCGTCGTCACATTCAGGTACACCTATCAAACGTAGATTAGGTCTCTTCACATAGTCCCACATTTCTTGAAGACTTTGTTCATTCCTTTTTGCACTTTTTCCTCTAATCTTGGTTTCTCATTTTATTTCATTGAGTTGATCTTCGACTTCTGATATTCTTTCTTCAGCTCAGTCAATTCGGCTGTTGAAACTTGTGCATGCTTCACGAAGTTCTCGTGTTGTCTTTTTCAGCTTCTTCAATTCACTCATATTCCTCTCTAAGTTGTCCATTCTTGTTAGCATTTTCCCAAATCTTTTTTTAAATCTTTTTTCAAGGTTCTTAGTTTCTTTGCATTGATATAGAACATGCTCTTTTAGCTCACGGAAGTTTCTCATTACCCACCTTCTGAATTCTGATTTCGTCATTTCATCACACTCATTCTCCATCCAGCTTTGTTCCCTTGCTGGTGAGGAGTTTTGGTTTTTTGTAGGAGGCGAGGTGTTCTGGTTTTGTGTGTTTTTCTCCTTTTTGCACTGGTTTCTTCCCATCTTTATGGATTTATCCACCTGTCGTCTGAGTGGTTGCTGCTTGTCCGATTGTGTCTCTGAGTGGACGTCCAGATTGTTGATGATCAAGTATTTCTGTTGCTTAGTTTTCCTTCTAACAGTCTGGCCCCACTGCTGTAGGACTGCTGAGGTCCACTCCAGGCCCTGCTTGTCTGGGGAAATCCTGTAGCAGCTGCGGAACTGTGAGGGTTGCTACCAGATTCTTCTTCTGCTATCTTTGTCCCTGAATGATGCCTGCCATATGTCAGTCTGATCAGTCCTTTGTGAGGTGACTCTTTGGATATACACTGGTCAGGGAGCTGCTTGAGGAGACTGTGTGTACTTCATACATGAGGAGACAGTCTGTACTTTATAGGAGCTCAAGTGCTGAGCTGTGAGCTCTGTTGTTCATTCAGGGCTGCTGGGCAGGTACGTTTAAGTCTGCTGCAGCAGAACTCATAAAGCCCTCTTTTTTTTCCTCAGGTGCTCTGTCCTGGGGAGTTAGGGCTTTATGAGTATCCGTTGTACTGTCCTGCCCAGCAAGGAGGCAGTCTAATCACTGTATGCCTGTAGTGGCTATGCTGAGCTGTCGTGGGTACCCCTTGTTGCTGGGGGCTCTGCCCTGCAGCCATGGGCTTTGCCCTGCTGTCGTGGGCTCCGCTCTGTTGCTGTGGGCTCCGCCCTGCTGCCATGTGTCATTCCCTGTAGTCCTGTTTATATGGGTATAGTTAGAGCTGCCGTGGTGATGATGGCCCACCTCTGCAGTGTTGGACTCTCTCTCTGACGGCGGGTTGCCTCAGCAACGGCAGGCTGCATCAGCAATGGCAGTGTAGCTCCATAAAGGTCGAGTGCCTCGGTAATGGCGGATGCCCCTTTCTCTCCAAGCTGCCCTGTCCTGGGTTCTGCTGTGCTTGCTGTGAAACTCTCAACCCCAAGCGTTTCCATTTGCTGTTTTGTTTGTTTTGTGGGGATGGGATCCGCTGAGCCTGATCACCTGGCTCCCTGCCTCAGAGCCCCGCTTTTTTTTTTTAAGTTGAACAGTTGACTCTCTCCCAGGTGTTTCAGTTGCCTGCTGAAAGGGCGCCAGGATCTGTGTTATATCCCATGCAGCGACCCACTGTGCCGTCTGGAATCACGTTGTTCCCGGGGACTCTCTTGGCCTGGCTTTCTGTTTAAGTACTGTTTAACCAGATGAATGTGCTAATCTGCCTTTTGAAATCTCCAATTGCCGGTTTAACAGGGCAACCAAACCAGTGTATTTTTATACGGAGTGCTGCTGCATTGCGGCCCCGGCCCAAACAGCTGCGCCCCCGGCCCAAACAGCTGTGCCCCCGGCCCAAACAGCCGCGCTGGTGGCCCATGCAGCTCCTACACCTGGGAATCTCCTGGTCTGTGGGTAATAAAGATCCGTCTGGAAATGCAGTGTCCATTCACCATTTGCGGATTCACTGGAAGCTGCAATCCTGAGTTCTATTTCTTCTTCTTGTCCATTGCTTTCGTCAGAACCTCCTGAACAATGTTAAGTAGAAGTGGCAAGAATAGACATCCTTTTCATCATTAAGTGTGATGTTAGCTCTGAGTTTTTCATACATGTCTTTTATCAGATTGAGAAAATTCTGTTGTATTCCTAGTATGTTGATTTTTTAAAAAATTTTATTGTGTTTTAGGTTTTGGGGTATATGTGAAGAACATGCAAGATTGTTGCATAGGTACATACATGGCAATGTGGTTTGCTGCCTTCCTCCCCATCACCTATATCTGGCATTTCTCCCCATGTTAGCCCTCCCCAACGCCCCACACCCCATTGTCCCTCCCCTAGTTCCCCCCACACAGACCCCAGTGTGTGATGCTTCCCTCCCTGTGTCCATGTGTTCTCATTGTTCAACACTTGCCTATTAGTGAGAATATGCAGTGTTTGATTTTCTGTTCTTGTGTCAGTTTGCTGAGAATGATGGTTTCCAGGTTCACCCATGTCCCTACAAGTGTAGGACACGAACTCATTGTTTTTTATGACTGCATAGTATTCCATGGTGTATATGTGCCACATTTTCCCTGTCCAGGCTATCATCTATGGGAATTTGGGTTGGTTCCAAGTCTTTGCTATTGTAAACAGTGCCACAGTGAACATTCGTATGCATGTGTCCTTATAATAGAAGGATTTATAATCCTTTGGATATATACCCAGTAATGGAATTGCTGGGTCAACTGGAATTTCTAGTTCTAGGTCCTTGAGGAATCGCCACACTGTCTTCCACAATGGTTGAACTAATTTACACTCCCACTAACAGAGGAAAATTGTTCCTATTTCTCCACATCTTCTCCAGCATCTGTTGTCTCCAGATTTTTTAATGATCACCATTCTAACTGGCATGAGATGGCATCTCAGTGTGGTTTTGATTTGCATTTCTCTGATGACCAATGATGATGAGCATTTTTTATATTTTTCTTGGTTCATATATGTCTTCTTTTGTAAAGTATCTGTTCATATCCTTCGCCTGCTTTTGAATGGGCTTGTTTTGGTCTTGTAAATCTCTTTTAGTTCTTTGTGGATTCTGGATATTAGTGCTTCGTCAGATGGGTAGATTGCAAAATTTTTTCCCATTCTGTTGGTTGCCGGTTTACTCTAATGATTGGTTTTTTTGTTTGTTTGTTTTTTTTTTTTGCTGTGCAGAAGCTCTGGGGTTTAGTTAGGTCCCATTTGTCTATTTTGGCTTTTGTTGCCAATGCTTTTGGTGTTTTGGTCATGAAGCCCTTGCATATGCCTATGTCCTGAATGGTTTTGCGTAGTTTTTCTTCTGGGGTTTTTATGGTGTTAGTTTTTTTTTTTTGTTTCGTTTTGTTTTTGTTTTTGTTTTTTTTCTTTGAGAGTTCTTAAGCATGATCTGACCTTGTTGCTAAAGTTCTCTCCTAACAAATATTTTTTAAGAAAAAGAGAAGAAAGAGAGAAAGAAAGAGGAAGAGAAAGAGGGAGAGAGAACAGGAATCTTGCTCTATTGCCCAGGCTAGAATGCAGTCTAAAAATGGGTATTAAAAACCTCTTTTATGCCAATAATTGTGCTTAACAGTGGAGACAGGAAGGAATAAGGGAGGAAAATAACAAACAAGCAGCCAACCAGTATTTCATTTAAACCTGTGAAATGCTATGCAATTGCTGAGGAGTGAGTTACTTGCTATTATGTGGTCACTTTTAGAGTAGGTGTGATATGGTACTGAGAAAAATGTATGTTTTGTGGATTTGGGGTGGAGAGTTCTGTAAATATTTATGAAGTGTATTTGTTTTAGGTCTGAGTTCAAGTCTTGGATATCCTTGTTAATTTTCTGTCTCGTTGATCTTTTTAATATTGACAATGTAGTGTTAAAGTCTCCCACTATTATTGTGTGGGAGTTTAAGGCTCTTTGTAAGTCATTAAGAACTTGCCCTTTGTATCTGGGTGCTCCTGTATTGGGTGCATATATATCTAGGATCATTAGCTCTTCTTGTTGCATTGATCCTTTTACCATTATGTAATGTCCTTCTTTGTCTCTTTTGGTCTTTGTTGCTTTTATCAGAGACGAGAATTGCAACTCCTGCCTTTTTTTTTTTTAATGCTCTCCATTTGCTTGGTAAATCTTCCTTTATCCCTTTGTTTTGAGTCTTTGTGTATTCTTGCATGTGAGATGGGTCTGGATGCAGCATACCAATGGGTTTTGGCTTTTTATCCAATTTACCTGTCTGTGTCTTTTGATTGGGGCATTTAGTCCATTTAAATTCAGGATTAATATTGATATATGTGAGTTTAATACTGCCATTTAATGCTAACTGGCTGTTATGCCCATTAGTTGATGTAGATTCTTCATTATGGTGATGCTCTTTACCTTTTGGTATGTTTTTGGAATGGCTGATGCTGGTTGTTCCTTTCTATGTGTAGTGCTTCTTTCAGACGCTCTTGTAAAGCAGGCCTGGTGATGATGAAATCTCTGAGTACTTGCTTGTTCACAAAAAAATTTATTTTTCCTTTACTTATGTAGCTTTGGCTGGATATAAATTTCTGGGTTGAAAGTTCTTTTCTTTAAGGATGTTGAATATTGGCCCCCACTCGCTTCTGGCTTGTAGGGTTTCTGCTGAGAGATCTCCTGTGAGTCTGATAGGCTTCCCTTTGTGGGTAACCTGACCTTTCTCTCTGGCTGCCCTTAGTATTTTCTCCTTCATTTCAACCCTGGGGAATCAAATGACTATGTGCCTTGGGGTTGCTCTTCTTGAGGAATATCTTTGTGGTGTTCTCTGTATTATCTAGAGTTGAGTATTGTTCTGCCTTGCTAGGTTGGGGAAGTTTTCCTGGATGATATCCTGAAGGATATTTTCCAGCTTGGATTCATTCTCTTCATGACATTCAGGTACACCTATCAAATGTAGATTAGGTCTTTTCACATAGTCCCATATTTCTTGGAGACTTTGTTCCTTCCTTTTTTCTCTAATCTTGTCTTCTCGTTTTATTTCATTAAGTTGGTCTTTGACCTCTATTATCCTTTCTTTTACTTGATCAATTCAATGGTTAAAACTTGTGCATACTTCGTGAAGTTCTCATATTGTGTTTTTCAGCCCAATTAATTCACTTATATTCCTCTCTAAATTGTCTATTCTCGTTAGCATTTCCTCAAACCTTTTTTCAAGGTTCTTAGTTTCTTTGCATTGGATTAAACATGTTCTTTTAGCTCACAAAAGTTTCTCATTATCTACCTTCTGAAGCCTGATTCTGTGAATTCATCACACTCATTCTCCATCAGGCCTTGTTCCCTTGCTGAGGAGGAGCTGCAGTCCCCTGTAGGAGGAGAGGCATTCTGATTTCGGGTGTTTTCAGCCTTTTTGCGCTTGTTTCTTCCCATCTGTAGATTTATCCATCTGTCGTCTTTGTAATTGCTGACTTTCAGGTTGGGTCTCTGAGTGGACGTCCAGCTTGTTGGTGATGAAGTTTTTTCTGTTTCTTAGTTTTCCTTCGGCGGACACTCCTCCCCCACAGAGCTGGACCTTCCCAGGTTCAGCTGTGCTTGCTGTGAAACTCAATCTTCAGTGCTTCCAGTTTTTGTGTGTGTGTGTGGGGGGGGGGTGGGACTAGCCACACCCGATCCCCTTGCTCCCTGTCTCAGAGCCTCTTCTTCTTTTTTTTAGTTTAATGGTAGACTCTCTCCCAGGTGTTCCAGTCGCCTGCTGAAAAGGCTCCAGAATCTGTGTAATTTCCCTTGCGGCGACCCACTGCACTGGCTAAAACAGCAGCGTTGAGATTCATGGCGCTTTTCTGCTTGGGAATCTCCCGGTCTTGCTCCCCTCTTCAGTCCCCTTTTCAATCAGCTGAATGGATGACTGCTTTCCTGGAGCTCCAAATGCCATCTAAAAGGGCACCCAGTCCTGTGTACTCTGCACTGAGAACCGCCACACTGGAACACCAGCAAAAGAGTCAGGCTGGCCAAGAGTCGCGCTGGTGACCTGTGGGGCTCCTGCGCTGGGAATCCTGATCCATTGGCAACAAAAGTTCATCTGGAAGTGTGGCGTCCACTCACTCTCTGTGCTTTCGCTGGCAGCTACAATCCTGAGCTGCTTCTAATCAGCCATCTTGGATCTCTTTCCCTAGGTCATATGTTTAAGTCTTTAATCCATCTGGAGTTAATTTTAGTGTAAGGTGTCAGGAAGGGGTCCAGTTTCTGCTTTCTGTACATGGCTAGCCAGTTTTCCCAACACCATTTATTAAACAGGGAATCCTTTCCTCATTGCTTGTTTTTGTCAGGTTTGTCAAAGATCAAATGGTTGTAGATGTGTGGCGTTGCCTCCAAGGCCTCTGTTCTATTCCATTGGTCTATATCTCTGTTTGTTACCAGTGCCATGCTGTTTTTATTACTGTAGCTTTGTAGTATAGTTTGAAGTCAGGTAGTGTGATGCTTCCAGCTTTGTTCTTTTTGGTTAGAATTGACTTGGCTATGTGGGCTCTCTTTTGGTTCCATTTGAAGTTTAAGGTGGTTTTTTCCAGTTCTGTGAAGAGGGTCATAGGTAGCTTGATGGGGATAGCATTGAATCTGTAAATTACTTTGGGCAGTATGGCCATTTTCACAATATTGATTTTTCCTAACCATGAGCATGGAATGTTTTTCCATCTGTTTGTGTCCTCTCTTATTTCGTTGAGCAGTGGTTTGTAGTTCTCCTTGAAGAGGTCCTTTACATCCTTTGTTAGTTGTATTCCTGGGTATTTTATTCCCTTCGTATCAATTGTGAATGGCAGTTTGTTCTTGGTTTGGCTCTCTTTAAGTTTGTTATTGGTATATAGAAATGCTTGTGATTTCTGCACATTGATTTTGTATCCTGAGACTTTGCTGAAGTTGCTTATCAGTTTCAGGAAATTTTGGGCTGAGACGATGGGATCTTTTAAATATACAATCATGTCATCTGCAAGTAGAAACAATTTGACTTCCTCCTTTCCTATTTCAATACCCTTTATTTCTTTTTCTTGCCTGATTGCTCTGGCTAGACCTTCCAATACTATATTGAATAGGAGTGGTGAGAGAGGTTATCCTTGTCTAGTGCCAGATTTCAAGGCAAATGCTTCCAGTTTTTGCCCATTCAGTATGATATTGGCTGTGGGTTTGTCATAAATAGCTTTTATTTTTTTGAGATATGTTCTGTCAATACCCAGTTTATTGAGAGTTTTTAGCATAAAGGCTGTTGATTTTGTCAAAGGCCTTCTCTGCATCTGTTGAGATAATCATGTGGTTTTTGTCTTTGGTTCTGTTTACGTGGTGAATTATGTTTATAGACTTGCATGTGTTGAACCAGCTTTGCATCCCCGGGATGAAGCCTACTTGCTCATGATGGATTAGCTTTTTGATGTGCTGTTGCAGTTGGTTTGCCAGTATTTTATTGAAGATTTTTGCATCTATGTTCCTCATGGATATTGGTCTGAAGTTTTGTTTTCTTGTTGAGTCTCTGCCAGGTTTTGGTATCAGGATATGTTGGTCTCATAAAATGATTTGGGAAGGATTCCCTGTTTTGGGGTTGTTTGTAATAGTTTCAGAAGGTGTGGTAGCAGCTCCTCTTTGTATGTCTGGTAGAATTCGGCTGTAAACCCATCTGGACCTGGGCTTTTTTTGGTTGGTAGGCTATTAGTTACTGCCTCAACTTCAGCCCTTGTTATTGGTCTATTCAGGGTTTTGACTTCTTCCTGGTTTAGGCTTGGGAGGGTGCAAGTGTCCAGGAATGTATCCATTTGTTCCATGTTTACTAGTTTATGTGCATAGAGTTGTTTGTAGTAATCTCTGATGGTGGTTTATATGTCTGTGGAATCTGTGGTGATATCCCCTTTATCATTTTTTATTGCATCTATTTGATTATTCTCTCTTTTCTTTTTTATTAATCAGGCTAGTGGTCTATTTTGTTGATCTTTTCAAAAAACCAGCTCCTGGATTTATTGTTTCTTTGAAGAGCTTTTGTATCTCTATCTCCTTCAGTTCTGCTCTGATCTTAGTTATTTCTTGTCTTCTGCTAGCTTTTGAGTTTTTTTGATCTTGCTCCTCTAGCTCTTTTAGTTTTGACAACAGAGTGTCGATTTTAGATCTTTCCTTGTTTCTCATTTGGGCATTTATTGCTATATATTTTCCTCTAGACACTGCTTTAAATGTGTCCCAGAGATTCTGGTATGTTGTGTTTTCATTCTCGTTGGTTTCAAAGAACATCTTTATTTCTGCCTTCATTTCATTGTTTATCCAGTCAACATTCAAGAGCCAGTTGTTGTTTTCGTGAAGCTATGCAGTTTTGATTTAGTTTATGAATTCTAAGTTCTGACTTGATTTTACTGTGGTCTGAGAGACTGTTATGGTTTCCGTTTTTTTTTGCATTTTCTGAGGAGTGATTTACTTTCAATTATGTGGTCAGTTTTAGAGTAGGGATGATGTGCTGAGAATGTATATTCTGTGAATTTGGGGTGGAGAGGGCTGTATATGTCTATTAGGTTTGCTTGGTTCAGGTCTGAGTTCAAGTCCTGGCTATCCTTGTTACTTTTCTGTCTCATTGATCTGTCTAATATTGACAGTGGCGTGTTAAAGTCTGCCACTATTATTGTGTTGGAGTCTAAGTCTCTTTGTAAGTCATTAAGAACTTGCCTTATATATCTGGGTTCTCCTGTATAGGGTGCATATATATTTAGGATCATTAACTCTTCTTGTTACATTTATCCTTTTACCATTATGTAATGTCCTTCTTTCTCTCTTTTGATTTTTGTTGGTTTAAAGTCTATTTTATCAGAGACTAGGATTGCAACTCCTGCTTTTTTTTTTCTTTCCATTTGTTTGGTAAATCTTCCTCCATCCCTTTATTTTGAACCTTTGTGTATCCTTGCATGTGAGATGGGTTTCCTGGATACAGCACGCCAATGGGTTTTGGCTTTTTATCCAATTTGCCAGTCTGTGTCTTTTGATTGGGACATTTATCCCGTTTACGTTTAGTGTTAATATTGTTATATGTGAATTTCATCCTACCATTTTGATACTAGCTGGTTGTTTCGCCCATTAGTTGATGCAGTTTCTTCATTGTGTCGATGCTCTTTACTGTTTGGTACATTTTTGGAGTGGTTGGTACTGGTTGTTCCTTTCTATGTTTCGTGCTTCTTTCAGGAGCTCTTGTAAAGCAGGCCTGGTGGTGATGAAATCTCTGAGTAATTGCTTGTTTTTGAAGGATTTTATTTCTCCTTCGCTTATGAAACTTAGTTTGGCCGGATATTAAATCCTAGGTTGAAAGTTCTTTTCTTTGAGGATGTTGAATATTGGCCCCCACTCTCTTCTGCCTTGTAGAGTTTCTGCTGAGCAATCCGCTGTGAGTCTGATGGGCCTCCCTTTGTGGGTGACCCGACCTTTCTTTCTGGCTGCCCTTAGCATTTTCTCCTTCATTACAACCCTGGTGAACCTGATGATTATGTGCCTTGGGGTTGCTTTTCTTGAGGAGTATCTTTTTGGTGTTCTCTGTACTTCCTGAACTTGAATATTGGCCTGCTTTGCCAGATTGGGTAAGTTTTCCTGGATAGTATCCTGAAGAGTGTTTTCCAGCTTGGATTCATTCTCTCTATCACATTCAGGTACACCTGTCAAACGTAGATTAGGTCTTTTCACATAGTCCCATATTCCTTGGAGCCTTTGTTCATTTCCTTTTACTCTTTTTTTCTCTAATCTTGCCTTGTGTTATTTCATTAAGTTACTCTTCGACCTCTGATATCCTTTCTTCTGCTTAATCTATTCGGCTATTGAAACTTTTTTTTTTAAAGGAAAAAAAGGAGAGAAGGAGAGGAAGAAAGAGGAAGAAAAAGAGGGAGAGAGAACAGGAATATTGCTTAATTCTAAGAATGGTTATTAATAATGGCCGATCAATATTTTGTGTATTGAAAGTGGAGAATGTATATTTTTTGTATTTAAAGTGGAGAGCGCTATACATATTTATTAAGTTTACTTGTTCCTGATCTGAATTCAAGTCCTGGATATCCTTATTAATTTTCTGTCTCGTTGAGTCTAAATCTCTTTATTAGCTCTTATTGTTTCATTGATCCTTTTACCACTGTATCTTTGTTGCTTTGAAATCTATTTTATAAAATGCGAGAATTGCAACTCCTGCTTTTTGTTTATTTCTTTATTTTTGCTCTCCATTTGGTTGGTAAATCTTTCTCCAACCCTTTGTTTTGAATCTTTGTGTATCTTTGGATATAAAATGGGTCTGGATGTATTATACCGTTAGGTTTTGGCTGATCGCTGACAGCTCGGGATTGTAGCTCCCAGTGAAAGCCCAGAGAACGAGAGGACGCCACACTTTCAGACGAATTTTCATCACTCACGTACCAGAAGATTCCCAGTGGAGGAGCCCCACACGTCGCCAGCATGACTCTCGTGGCCGGCGCAGCAGTTTTGCCAGCATCTCGGCATGGCAGCTCTTCATGTAGAGTGGACAGGCTTGGTTCCCCTACTGACTGATGCTTGGAGCTCCAGGAAGGCAGAGCCGCTTGTTACGGACTCAAGAAGGAAGCCAGACCGGAGATTCCCAGGCAGAGGAGCACCATCAGCCTTATCGCTGCTGTTTTGCCTGGTGCAGTG
>JAPYYA010005226.1:0-10991 GCA_028533165.1 Leontopithecus rosalia | reverse complement strand
GGCAGTTCTCCTGCCTCAGCCTCCTGAGTAGCTGGGATTACAGGCACGCGCCACCGGGCCCAGCTAATTTTTTGTATCTTTAGTAGAGACGGGGTTTCACTATGTTGACCAGGATGGTCTCGATCTGTTGACCTCGTGATCCACCCGCCTCGGCCTCCCAAAGTGCTGGGATTACAGGCTTGAGCCACCGCGCCCGGCCTAGAAAAAAATTTTTTTTAACCTACAGTAGAGATTTTTGGCAAGAAACTTTTCTCCACTCAGAAAGAAATACTACTTCATATCCTAATTAACCGTTCTATTAGCCTAGACATCTCTGTTGAAGCTAACAAAAAAACTAGATGAAGTTCACCAAAATATTCAGAAATTTTAAAAATTAAATGACAGAAGAACTTTCTGTGCTATTTTTCAAGTTCTATGTGAGTCAAAAATTTTTTTTAAAAAAAATATTTTTTAAACTTAATATTCAGGCGGAGTACAGTGGCTCATGCCTATAGTTCTGGCTACTCTGGGAGGTCAAGGCTTCAGTGACTCACTGCACTCCAGCCTGGGTGACACAGTGAGACTATGTCTCAAAATGAAATAAAATAAAACCGCATGTTTCAAGAAAAATAAATAAAAACCTGGGTATTGGGTACATGGGAGTTTATTATGATCATCTCTTTGTATGTTTGAAATAGCCCAAAATACATTTTGTTTGTTTTTGAAACAGTCTTGCTCTATAACCCAGGTTGGAGTGCAGTGGCATGATCTCAGCTCACTGCAACCTCTGTCTCCCGGGTTCAAGTGATTCTTCTGTCTCAGCCTCCTGAGTACCTGGGATTACAGGTGCCACTACCACACCCAGCTGATTTTTTTTTTTTTTTGAGACGGAGTTTCGCTCTTGTTACCCAGGCTGGAGTACAATGGCGCGATCTCGGCTCACCGCAACTTCCAACTCCTGGGTGCAGGCAATTCTCCTGCCTCAGCCTCCTGAGTAGCTGGGATTACAGGCACGCGCCACCATACCCAGCTAATTTTTTGTATTTTTAGTAGAGACAGAGTTTCACCATGGTGACCAGGATGGTCTCGATCTGTTGACCTCGTGATCCACCCGCCTCGGCCTCCCAAAGTGCTGAGATTGATTACAGGCTTGAGCCACCACGCCTGGCCTTGATTTTTATATTTTTAGTAGATACGGGGTTTCACCATGTTGGCCAGGCTGGTTTCAAACTCTGCCCACCTCAGCCTCCCAAAGTGCTGAGATTATAGGCATGAGCCACCATGCCTAGCCCTAAAATACATTTTTTAGAAGAGAGTTCTAAAAATGTAGATGTTTAGTGGGAATTACATGAAACCAAGTTTGGAATTGTCTAGGTGTGTTTAAATTTAAAAATTTATCATTTAAGTTATTTTTCTATTATAATTACTTATTTTATTAAGCCCTAAACAAGACAAAGGACTCAGGAAGCTGGCCTTTAGTCTTAGCACTGCCACTTCATAGTTACCTGACTATGGGTAAGTCGCTTAACCTCTCTGAGCCCATTTTCATCTGTAAAATGCAGCTGATTAATACCATTTATTTTTTAGGGCTGCTGGGAGGATTAAGTGAAATAAGAAATGTAACAGTACCCTGTAAACTCTCAGACCCTGCAGAAATATTAACTGTTACTATTATTTACCCTAAAAGTTTCACTCAGGACAGCTCTTCTCATACATCGAATACTACTGGCTATGCTTGTGCCAGAAATCAGCATGTCTGGATACAAAATCAAATATCCAAAATCTTTATCTATTATCCAAGTATCAGATGTGCACTCTCCCTCCAAATGAATGATATCTCCTGGCTCTACTGATACAGAACACCTGAAAATAAAGCAAAGTTAAAGTATAAATACATTGTTTAGGTTCCTACATTTAAACATACTAGGGGGCGGGCACAGTGGCTCACGCCTATAATCCCAGCACTTTGGGAGGCCAAGGTGGGCGGATCATCAGGTCAGGAGTGCAAAACCAGCCTGGCCAACATGGTGAAACCCCGATTCTACTAAAAATACAAAAATTAACTGGGTGTGGTGGCATGTGCCTGTATTCCAAGCTACTCGGGAGGCTGAGGCAGGAGAATCACTTGAACCCGGGAGATACAGGTTGCAGTGAGCCGAGACTGTGCCACTGCACTCCAGCCTGGGTGACACACTGAGACTCCATCTCAAAAAAATGTATATATATACTATATATGAGAGGCTTCAAAAAAATAAGTATTTTACCTGAAGAAGAAAAAAATTTCTAAATTTCTAGGTCTTAAAAAAAAATTCACATACCAGGATACTGTCTTCTTTTTTTTTTTTTTTGAGACGGAGTCTTGCTCTGTCGCCTAGGCTGGAGTGTAATGGTGGGATCTTGACTCACTGCAACCTCTACCTCCTGGGTTCAAGTGATTCTCCTTGCCTCAGCCTCCTGAGTAGCTGGGATTACAGGTGCATGCCACCAGACCCAGCTAATTTTTGTAGTTTTAGTAGAGACAGGGTTTCACCAAGTTGGCCAGGCTGGTCTCAAACTCCTGACTCAGGTGATCCACCTGCCTTGTCCTCCCAAAGTGCTGGGATTACAGGCATGAGCCACCATGCCCAGCCTAGGATACAGTTTTCTAAATCAACTCCTAGTCACTCTATTCCTTTTTTTTTTTTTCCTGAGACGGAATTTTGCCCGTTACCCAGGCTGGAGTGCAATGGCGTGATCTCGGCTCACCGCAACCTCCGCCTCCTGGGTTCAGGCAATTCTCCTGCCTCAGCCTCCTGAGTAGCTGGGATTACAGGCACACACCACTGTGCCCAGCTAATTTTTTATATTTTTAGTAGAAACGGGGTTTCACCATGTTGACCAGGATGGTCTCGATCTCTTGACCTCGTGATCCACCCACCTCGGCCTCCCAAAGTGCTGGGATTACAGGCGTAAGCCACCGCGCCCGGCCTCCACTCTATTCCTTTCTACGTGTCAAACACATGTGAGAAAACTCAAAGATCTTCTATAAATCCCAAAGAGAAAAGTGACTTAGTGACAGCAAGGTCTATTGCAAAAGCTATCAAACCTTTGCTAATGTAATACATAGCTCCGATTATGAATTGGGCTGTTTTAATAATTAATTTTGTCTTAAGACTTATAGGAAATCTACAGCTTCTACAATGCTTGAAGCATGAAGCCAAACCCAGTGTAGCAATAATAAAATCATATTGAACTAACAGCCTAGACCAAAGAGCCAAAGTTAGACCTCTAGCTTTTTTGCAACTACCTCACATATCACACTTTAAGTAGAAAAATCTAAGGCCTAAGAACGTTCATATGTTTTAATTAATTTTGCTCTTAGTTAAAACTAACATGAGTTGGCCGGGCAAGGTGGTTCACGCCTGTAATCCCAGCACTTTGGGAGGCCGAGGTGGGTGGATCACCAGGTCAAGAGATCGAGACCATCCTGGTCAACATGCTGAAACCCCGTCTCTACTAAAAATACAAAAAATTAGCTGGGCATGGTGGCGCGTGCCTGTAATCCCAGCTACTCAGGAGGCTGAGGCAGAATTGCCTGAACCCAGGAGGCGGAGGTTGCGGTGAGCCGAGATCGCGCCATTGCACTCCAGCCTGGGTAACAGGAGCGAAACTCCATCTCAAAAAAAAAAAAAAAACTAACATGAGTTTAAACTGCAATCTTAGAATGTACTGGGAAATAGTAAGTACTCATGTACTTTGTAAATGATTTTCAAATGACAACCAAAGTCAATTTTTGGAATATGAGACTTGAGATACAAGAGTAATAGATACAAGTTTCATGCAGAATTAGGCTAGGATCAAATCTACTCTCTTTTAAACAATTAAGTTATATTAACAGTCACAGAAGCCATTTGATAAGTTTTATGATGGTACCCTTAAGACTCAAATTGGTGCTCCAAGTTGCATAAAAATTACCAGTCGTTCCTAAGGATGCATAGTTCTTTATTTTCTAGTGACTGCGAAGCAGTGATGACCAGGTGCTTTTCACAGTTTCCCTCTTTGTTCTGTACAGTATTGATTGCCAACACCAAGTACCGGTTATCCATTCCTCGGCTCAGAACTGTTCTAGGAAAGGAAGCTACCACTTTCTTCTGAAATCTAAAGCACACACATACAAAATTATTTGAGCACAACCATGAAATAAGAAGCCATCGAATCTGTTTTATCTACAAACCAATTTTCCAGTTTTCTAGGTTTCTTTCTTCTGAAAACCTATTGCAATGACATTTAGCCAAAATAGGTAAAATTAATAGAGCAAAAACACAGAAGAATTCCTATTACAAAAACTTCCCGGTAAGTGTACTTTATTCATCCGTTGCTGAAAAGAAAGAATAAAAAATCTAAAAAAAAAAAAAAAAACTTCCCAGAAGTAATGCCATTTAAAATATGCTCATGGGATGAGATTTTCTATTTTAATTTCTGTAAGGAGTTCTGTAGGACACCAATGCAATGAGGATTAAGAATAAACTGGAAGCCCAGCATGATGGTGCACGCCTAGAGTCCCAGCTACTCAAGAGGCTGAGGTGCTTGAGTCCAGGAGTTTGAGGCTGCAGTGACATATGATCATGCCACTGCACCCCTTCCTGAGCAACTGAAAAAGATCCCGTTTCTGGGAGGTAAAAAGGAAAAAACGAAGAAAGTATAAATTGGATACTATTAAACAAGAAATTTCTACCACTGGTGCAAATCCTCCCGAAGTATAAATAAAAGCAGATGTGTTGGACACGATCCTTTTTGTAAATATGAGACTCATGTTATGGAAAAGTGTGGTGTCCATGGTTTGCTGAATTTCTACCATGAGCCACATAATTGTACTCAGAAATCATTTAGCCCAACCTGCTAATGTAATGCCGGAAATCATTCGATAAAATCTCACTGGGGGCTGGACGCGGTGGCTCAGGCCGGTAATCCCAGCACTTTGGGAGGCCGAGGCGGGTGGATCACTAGGTCAAGAGATCGAGACCATCCTGGTCAACATGGTGAAACCCCTTCCCTACTAAAAAAATACAAAAAATTAGCTGGGCATGGTGGCGTGTGCCTGTAATCCCAGCTACTCAGGAGGCTGAGGCAGGAGAATTGCCTGAACCCAGCAGGTGGAGGTTGCGGTGAGCCGAGATCGCACCATTCCACTCCAGCCTGGGTAACAAGAGCGAAACTCCGTCTCAAAAAGAAAAAAATCTCACTGGACAGAAAGTAAGCTTAATACCTATCGAATTAGCTAAATTCTTCACAGAGTAAGTCAGAACTTTCGTATTCATATTTATAGTGGGCAAGTCAATTTCTTAGTACTTTCATCCGTAGGGCAAAGCTGTCTAAAATTATGCAAAATAATCTATCCTCAAGAAAACAGCGCTTCTGCGGGCGCGGTGGCTCACGCCTGTAATCCCAACACTTTGGGAGGCCGAGGCGGGTGGGTCACGAGGTCAAGAGATCGAGACCATCCTGGTCGAAATGGTGAAACTCTGTCTCTACTAAAAATACAAAAAATTAGCTGGGTATGGTGGCGCGTGCCTGTAATCCCAGCTACTCAGGAGGCTGAGGCAGGAGAATTGCCTGAACCCAGGAGGCGGAGGTTGCGGTGAGCCGAGATCATGCCATTGCACTCCAGCCTGGGTAACAAGAGCGAAACTCCGTCTCAAAAAAAAAAAAAGAAAACAGCGCTTCTCAGCCAGGCGCGGTGGCTCACGCCTGTAATCCCTGCACTTTGGGAGGCCAAAGCAGGCCGATCACCTGAGTTCAGGAGTTCAAGACCAGCCTGACTCAACATGGTGAAACGCTGCCTCTACTAGAAATACAAAAATTAGCCAGGCATAGGCGGGCGCCTATAATCCCAGCTATACGGGAGGCTGAGGCAGGAGAATCGCTTGAACCCAGGAGGCAGAGGTTGCAGTGAGCCAAGATCGCGCCATTGCACTCCAGCCTGGGCTACAAAGCACCGAGTCTGTCTCAAAAAAAAAAAAAAGGTAAAAAGAAAACAGCCCTTCTCCTATGAAGTAAATCTTAAATCCTCTTAAATCTTCCTTGTTTGAGGGCTGCATCAGTGAGGGACCAAAGGAGGGTCTAGTGTCATTCATTACCTCTCCAGTGATAACACCAATCGCCTTTCACGTTATCCTATAAGTTATCCTTTGTTACTCGACTGTAGATTCTATTGTTTTGCAAACGCTTTACTCAAATACTCCACCTAGTCTCAGGCCATGAATTTCCCAAGATTGGCTATGATGCCTTAAAGATGTTTCTCAAAAGATACTTCTGATCAAAAGGCCAAACACAAAAGTCCCAAACACAAAAGTCCCTCAACGCTAATTAACATTATTGCTATAATACTGAAAATAATTCCTCTGATCATTTATATACACCATGCTGAGGGTGCAGAGTTCTCCCAAGGATAAATTAATCCAACTAAAATCCAGGAAAGCCTAGGGCGGTTGCAATTTCCTATCATGAAGACATTTCAGTGGTTGAAACTCCCCAAACTAGGGAAAGTGGTGAAATCAAGGGAAAGAATAAACTCCTGCGCGAGGGAGAGTCCAGGCTCTAGCTGAGTGTGGCCCTAAAGAACACCTTGAGGGCCGGGCGCGGTGGCTCAAGCCTGTAATCCCAGCACTTTGGGAGGCCGAGGCGGGTGGATTACGAGGTCAAGAGATCGAGACCATCCCGATCAACATGTTGAAACCTCGTCTCTACTAAAAATACAAAAAAGTTAGCTGGGCATGGTGGCGCGTGCCTGTAATCCCAGCTACTCAGGAGGCTGAAGCAGGAGAACTGCCTGAACCCAGGAGGCGGAGGTTGCGGTGAGCCGAGATCGCGCCATTGCACTCCAGCCTGGGTAACAAGAGCGAAACTCCGTCTCAAAAAAAAAAAAAAAAAAAGAACACCTTGAGACGCAGGCCCTGGCTCTGGAGACCCATCGGGTGCCCGGGGAGCTGCGCTGGGTCCATGGGCCCCGGGCCGGGTCAGTCTGGGGCACCGTGAGCGCCGCCTCTCCCGCTCCTTCTTTCAAATCTCCCGCTTTGTTCCCAAACCCTCCCCCCGCTCCGCTCACAGCTCCACCGGCAGCGCAGCCTCCTCCCCAAAACTCTTCTCCACCAGCAGCTCCAGTTCATCTAGGAACTCCATCCTGGGCGCAGGGAGAGCAAACTGTAGCGAGGAAAACTGAAATGGGGTCGACGCAGCTGACTCAAAAGGGAAAGGGGCGCGAGTTTGCGCGCATCGTGCGCATGCGCCAATCCACCGAGGTCAAATGACCTGCGCCAGGCCACCCCTCCCACGCCGGTGCTTTCCACTTGGAGCGCCTCACCCGAGCAGCAGGGCCCTGGTTCCCGCCTAAGCTCCCGTGGTTGGGACTGGGTATACAGGAAGTCTTCACATCTGACGCAGACTAAACGCTCCTGCCTTCTCTCTTTACACTCCAACCCGTGTCTGACACACGCTTAGTTTCAACAGAACTACTTGTAGTTGCCCAAAACCAGACATCCCTTGTTAGCCTTCAGAATTGTGCACTCCCTGGCAAACAGCTTCTCCCCTTTTCTTCAGAAAATTCCTTGAGAATATAGAAACTGTCAGAGAGGAACTCCTTGATCATGCCATGATTAACTCTACATACCTTTTTTTTTTTTTTTTTGAGACGTAGTTTCGCTCTTGTTACCCAGGCTGGAGTGCAATGGCACAATCTCGGCTCACCGCAACCTCCGCCTCCTGGGTTCAGGCAATTCTTCTGCCTCAGCATCCTGAGTAGCTGGGATTACAGGCACGCGCCACCATGCCCAGCTAATTTGTCGTATCTTTGGTAGAGACGGGGGTTTCACCATGTTGACCAGGATGGTCTCGATCTCTTGACCTAGTGATCCACCCGCCTCGGCCTCCCAAAGTGGTGGGATTACAGGCTTGAGCCACCGCGCCCGGCTACTTTTTTTTTTTTTTTTGAGACGGAGTCTCACTCTGTCACCCAGGCTGGAGTGCAGTGGCGAGATCTCGGCTCACTGCAACCTCTGCCTGCTAGGTTCAAGCAATTCTCCTGCCTCAGCCTCCCAATTAGCTGGGACTACAGGCACATGCTACCACGCCTGGCTAATTTTTCTATTTCTAGTAGAAACGGGGTTTCACCATATTAGCCAGGCTGGTCTCAAACTCCTAACCTTGTGATTCGCCCACCTCGGCCTCCCAAAGTGCTGGGATTACAGGCTTGAGCAACTGTGCCCAGCAACATTCACTATTTCAGCATTAAGTATGATGCCAGCTGTAGGGTTTTTTATGGATCCCTTTATCCAATGCTATATAAAAACAAAAGCAACACTAAAGAACACAACAAAACTCAAAAACTTGGTGGCTTACAGTAACAATCATTTATTTAGCTTATGAATATGCAATTTAGGAAGGATTATGTGGGTGAAGGTTTGTCTGTTCCACACAGCATTAGTAAGGGCTGAAAGATCTGATTTGAAGATGATTTACTCAGATGGCTAAAAAGTTGGTAATTCCTCTGTAGGGGCTGCTTGGCTCTCTCACAGCATAGTATCTGGATTCCAAGAGCAAGTGTTCCAAGACCACGTGGAACTTGTTTTAGCTTTATGATGTGGCTTTGCAAGTGCCATAACATCACTTCCATGGTAGTTACAGGCCACTCAGCCAAATACAAGGGAAGGGAACACAATTCCTATCTCTTGATGGGATGTCAATGACACACAAGAAAAGCATATAGGGCCTGGTGGCTCATACCCACAATCCCATCACTTTGGGAGGCCGAGGCAGGTGGATCAACTGAGTTTAGGAGTTTGAGACCAGCCTGGCGAACATGGTGAAACCCCATCTCTACTAAAAATACATAAATTAGCCAGGCATGGTGGTGCACGACTGTGATCCCAGCTACTTGGGAGGCTGAGGTAGGAGACTCGCTTGAACTCAGGAGGCAGAGGTTACAGTGAGCCAATATCATGCTGCTGCACTCCAGTCTGGGCAACACTGACATTCCAACTCAAAAAAAAAAAAAAAGCATATGAATATGAATTGGGATGTGTTGTGGTCATCGTTGGAAAACATAAAAGTATAATCTGCCAAAATTTCCGCTATTAGATTGAGGAAGAACCCTTCTATTCTAAATATGAATCACTCTGATAATGAATCAGTGCTAGATTTTTGTCAAGCAGCTACTGCATCTATGGAAGGACTGTATGTTTTTTCTCCTTTATTCTGTTATTATGAGAAGCTTTACCACCAATTTCACAATGTTAAAAAGAACTTTGCAATCCTAGGACAAACCCAAATTGGTCATGACACAATAAATGTTTTATGTATTGCTGGATTTGATTTACTCTGTTTTTAAGAATTTTCCATCTATGTTGGTTTTTTGGTTGTTTTCTGAGACAGGACTTGCTCTGTCACCCACGTTGTAGTGCAGTAGCACAATCACAGCTCACTGCAGCCGGGCTCAAGTGAATCTCCCCTATCAGCCTCTCAAGTAGCTGAGACTATAGGAATATGCCATCACACACAGCTAATTTTGATTTTTAGTAGCCACAAGCTCTTGCTGTGTTGCCCAAGCTGGTCTTGAACTCCTAAACTCAAGCCATCCTCTCAACTCAGTCTCCCAAAGTGCTGGGATTATGGGCGTGAACCACACCCGGCCCATCTATGTTCTTGAAGGATACTGATCTGTAATTTTCTTTTTAGTAACATCATTGTCAGGTTTGGGTATCAGGGTTATACCAGCATCATGAGTTGGGAATGCTCTCTCTTCTAATTTCTAGAAGTTTGTGAAATTATTCCTTAGCTATTTAGAAGAATTCACTACCTAGCCCTAGAGTTTTCTTTGTGCAAAGGCTTTTTATGATGAATTGTTTCTTTTTAGTCAATTTTTTGAGTCTCACTCTGTCACCTAGGCTGGAGTTCAATACTATGATCACAGCTTACTGCAGCCTTGACCTCTCTAGACTCAGTTAATCCTCCTACTTCAGCCTCCCAAGTAGCTGAGACTACAGGTGAATATCACTATGCACAGGTATATTTTTAAAAACAGACACAGGATCTCACAGTTGCTTGGGATGGTCTCAAAATCTTGGGCTCAAGTGATCCTCCCACTTTGGCCTCCCAAAGTGCTGGGATTACAGGCATGAACAACCATGCCTGGCCTCAATTTCTTTAAATGGCTATGCAGATTTTGTTTCATCTATGTGAGTCTTGGTTGGGTTTTTCAAACTATTTTTCCATTTTACCTAAATTGTCAAATTTCTATTTTCTTTTTTTTAAGACAGGTTCTGGCTCTATTGTCCAGGCTGGAGTACAGCATAATCTTGGCTCACTGCAACCTTCCCCTCCCAGCCTCAAGCCATCCTCCTACCACAGCCTCCCAAATAGTTGCCACCACAGGCACATGCAAACACACCCAGCTAATATTTATATTTTTTGTAAAGATGGTGTTTCACCATGTTGACCAGGGTGGTCTCCAACTCTTGAGCTCAAGCTGTCTGCCCACCTTGGCCTCCCAAAATTCTGGGATTACAGGCATAAGCCACTACATATACTCAGCCCCCGTTATCTTTTCTGTTTGTTTGTGGAGTCTCGCTCTGTGGCCAGGCTGGAGTGCAGTGGTGAAATCTCAGCTCACCACAACCTCCGATTCCCAGGTTCAAGTGATTATCCTGCCTCAGCCTTCCAACGAGCTGGTACTACAGGCACCTGCCACCATGTCCAGCTAATTCTTGTATCTTTTTTTTTGTTGTTGTTGAGACGGAGTTTTGCTCTTGTTTACCCAGGCTGGAGTGCAATGGCGCCATCACGGCTCACTGCAACCTCCGCCTCCTGGGTTCAGGCAATTCTCCTGCCTCAGCCTCCCGAGTAGCTGGGATTACAGGCACGCGCCACCATGCCCAGCTAATTTTTTGTATCTTTAGTAGAGACGGGGTTTCACCATGTTGACCAGGATGGTCTCGATCTCTTGACCTCGTGATCCACCCGCCTCGGCCTCCCAAAGTGCT
>JAPYYA010005225.1:0-10995 GCA_028533165.1 Leontopithecus rosalia | reverse complement strand
GGAAAACTACAAACCACTGCTCAATGAAATAAGAGAGGACACAAACAGATGGAGAAACATTCCATGTTCATGGTTAGGAAGAATCAATATCGTATAAATGGCCATACTGCCCAAAATAATTTACAGATTCAACACTATCCCCATCAAGCTACCAATGACCTTCTTCACAGAACTGGAAAAAAAAACACCTTAAACTTCATGTGAAACGAAAAGAGAGCCCGCATAGCCAAGTTAATTCTAAGTAAAAAGAACACAGTGGGAGGCATCACACTACCGGACTTCAAACTATACTACAAGGCTACAGTAATCAAAACAGCATGTAGTAGTACCAAAACAGAGATACAGACCAATGGAACAGAACAGAGGCAATACCACACATCTACAATCATTTGATCTTTGATAAACCTGACAAAAACAAGCAATGGGGAAATGATTCCCTGTTTAATAAATGGTGTTGGGAAAACTGGCCAGCCATGTGCAGAAAGCAGAAACTGCAACCCTTCCTGACACCTTACACTAAAATTAACTCCAGATGGATTAAAGACTTAAACATAAGACCAGGTACCATAAAAACCCTAGAAGAAAATCTAGACAAAACCATTCAGGACATAGGAGTAGGCAAGGACTTCATGACCAAAACACCAAAAGCATTGGCAACAAAAGCCAAAATAGACAAATGGGACCTAATCAAACTCCACAGCTTCTGCACAGCAAAAGAAACAGTCACTAGAGTGAATCGGCAACCAACAGAATGGGAAAAAGTTGTGGCAGTCTACCCATCTGACAAAGGGCTGATATCCAGAATTTAGAAAGAACTAAAACAGATTTAAAAGAAAACAAGCCCATTCAACAAAAAAGTTCATTCAAAAGTGGGTGAAGATTTACAACTAACAAGCCCATTCAAAAGTGGGCAAAGGATATGAACAGACACTTTACAAAAGAAGACATACATGAGGCCAAGAAACATGTGAAAAAATGCTCATCATCACTGGTCATTAGAGAAATGCAAATCAAAACCACATTGAGATACCATCTTACACCAGTTAGAATGGCGATCGTTAAAAAATCTGAAGACAACAGATGCTTTAGAGGCTGTGGAGAAATAGGAACACTTTTACACTGCTGGTGGAAGTGTAAATTAGTTCAACCATTGTTGAAGACAGTGTGGTGATTCCTCAAGGACCTAGAAATAGAAATTCCATTTGACCCAGCAATCCCATTACTGGTTATATATCCAAAGCACTATAAATCGTTCTACTATAAGGACACATGCACACAAATGTTCACTTCAGCACTGTTTAAAATAGCAAAGACCTGGAATCAACCTAAATGCCCATCAGTGATAGACTGGACTGGGAAAATGTGGCACATATACACCATAGAATATTATGCAGCCATAAAAAATGATGAGTTCATGTCCTTTGTAGGGACGTGGATGAACCTGGAGAACATCATTCTCAGCAAACCGACACAAGAACAGAAAATGAAATACCACATGTTCTCACTCACATGCGGGTTTTGAACAATGAGAACACATGGACACAGGGAGGGGAGCACTACACACTGGGGTCTGTTGGGGGGAATAGTTGAGGGACAGTGGGGTGTGGGGAGTTGG
Source organism: Leontopithecus rosalia (assembly GCA_028533165.1). NCBI lineage: Eukaryota > Metazoa > Chordata > Mammalia > Primates > Cebidae > Leontopithecus > Leontopithecus rosalia. Next base: position 9,380 of record JAPYYA010005225.1, on the reverse strand, counting down.
GGAGAGATAGCATGGGGAGAAATGCCAGATATAGGTGAAGGGATGGAAGGCAGCATATCACACTGCCACATGTGTACCTATAAAACTATCTTGCATGTTCTTCACATGTACCCTAAAACCTAAAATGCAATTTAAAAAAATAACTATGCAGTAATTTTACTCTGCCTCAACACTTTCGAATTTATACCAGAACATTTCAGAATCAAAATGTTTTTTAATGATTGAGCTGTTAATCAAGCTTTAACAAAGCTTGATGCCATTTAGATGACAAAAATCTAGAAGCTCTCCTGAACCAATTAGAAGATCTAAACCCTTGATCCTCTCTAATGAGGCATTTATAAGTGAGACTCCTTCAGCTTTCTAAACTTAATAGCTACAGTGATCCATCAGAGTTCATTCATATAATTGATGTAATATTTCCCATTTCACCTTTAAAATGTTGACAAAAATCCTTGGCTTTCAAAATGTAATGTCAGTGAAAATTAGGAGGAAACTTTGTGAAAGAACCCAAAACAGTTTTACAACTCACAAAAGACTAGCCTATGAAGCTTCAGAATGTTTTGGTAATTAATCTTCCTCTAGTGTACCTTTTTGATTATTTATCTTTAAAACCCCAGGTTTATTTTTAGAACATATTTATTTAACTATAGGTTATTCATCCTCAGTTTTTGCAAAGGGATTTAAGTTTCATGTGATATTTTTTTACTGATTGTAACATGTGGAGAGATGTAGTCATTTGTAATCCATCTCATGCCTGAATAATACTGACCACTGGAAGTGAATCAAAGGCTGATCTGCCACTGTTATGTTTTCATCATGACTGGTCAACCTGGCAGTCTGCTAATTTTCACCCTGAAATAAGCAATATGAAATCAAAAGTCATGTAAAGAAATATACATTTGTTTTGAATTCTTTAATCATAGGATGCTACAATTTCATAATAAAAAATATGAATGCTTCATTTTAAGAGTTTTAGTGACAACTACATATGGGATTTGTTATGAGAGATTTCCAATTTTTTCTCTGCATGCATTGATTTAGAAGAAGACAAAACCTTAGATCATCTTTGAAGATAAGTCATGAAAAATGTCCTGTTCTCAGGCCTATAAAGAAAGTCCTTGATAAATCTTGAATGCTTAAGATCATGTTAAAATGTCATACTTAGGCTTTGAATCATTTAAATTAAAAAAGTGGGAAATTGCCCCTTGATATGCATAATTATTTCCATTTGAAGTTATTAAATATTATATGCAATAGATATTTTTATTATCTTACATAGTTTTTGGTTTTTAGTCTTGTGCATTAAAAAGTCCAGTTGTTACTGTCTTTTGCAAATTAGGCTTGATAAAGTATTTTATTTCATTTAAAATTACAGAAAATGTTTACAAGTCCTTTGTTTTCTGTGTCTCTCTTTTACACTACACAGGCAGAATGCTAATTTGAATAAATGTTCTATCCTTCTTCTTAAAGAGAATATGATTTGATACCCTACAGAAAGTTCAACATAGGTTGACATGCAATCAATTTTTATTTCCTAAGTAAAATTTAGTAGTCAAGATTTTATTTTAAGTACCCCAAAATAACAATGGCAGTGATGAAAGTATAGAGTAGTATTGGTTATTTTCACATTTGGGTGCTAACTAATAAAATCTGAGGTTAAAATAGAAGGGAATAGCAGCTAGGAATGGCCCAACTTTATAGTTAACTTTGCATAGTGTAAGACACCCATGAGCATGGGAAGACCATGTAGTTATTTCCATAAAACAGATAATTGATAAACATAGTAAAATACAACATCAGTACTGGATTTGGTAGCACTTTTTATCTAGAATACATAGTTACTTCTGCCCTACCCTCACTACATCTTCAGGCCATGGGAGTAAGTAGAACTTGTTCATCTTCAGGATGAGAAGTAGAAGTGTCTCAGCAAATTCAAAGGCATATAAAGTTTTGAGTTCTAGAGGAGGCTCAGGAAATAATTCGGTTTTTATTTTTAAAATAGGAAAAGCATAAAATAAAGGACAGGCAAGATGAGGGAACAGTTTAAATGTGGAACTTTCTGCAATCCTCTAAGGTAATAAGAAATGGAAAAAAAAAAAAACAGAAATGGCAATGACCCATTATAGCATGCCTCAGGCTGGGGACCTGAGCAAAAATATGTTAGGAAAAATTTTCAGGGGTGTGTGTGTGTGTGTGTGCGTGTGTCTGTGTGTGTGTGTGTGTGCATTACATGTACCTCTAGGAGTTTTGCATAAATTTCATCTTTAAAAAGTAATAAAAGTTGGGCCTAGCTCCTGCCTGTAATCCCTGCACTTTGGGAAGCCAAGTTAGGCAGATCATGAGGTCAGGAGATCAAGACCATCCTGGCTAACAAGGTGAAACCCTGTCTCTACTAAAAATACAAAAAATTAGCTAGGCATGGTGGCATGTGCCTATAGTCCCAGCCACTCAGGAGGCTGAGGCAGGAGAATCACTTGAACCTGGGAAGCACAGGTTGCAGTGAGTTGAGATCACACCATGGCACTCCAGCCTGGGTGGCAGCACGAGACTCCATCTCAAAAAAAAATAAGTAATAAAAGTGGTCCGAATTTATATTAAAACACTTAGAAGAGTTTGGTGTTGATGTAAAATTAGAAATATCCATAAAACAGAATAGATACTAAAAATATTTAATTATATTATACCAATTTTAGTAGTACATATTACTAAGTGATAAAATCAATTTTAAAAAATAACTTTCAATAAGTGAGACAATTAGCTACTTGGGAGAAACATCATTTTAGGTAATCTCATATCATATACCAAAATAAAGTCCAAGTGATAAAAAAATTATGTAAAATTAAAATATCAGAAGAAAATATAAGTGCCGGGCACAGTGGCTCACACCTGTAATCCCAGCACTTTGGGAAGCCAAGGCAGAGGATTGTGTGAGCGCAGGAGCTTGAGACCAGCCTAAAAAACATGGTGAAACACCATATCTAAAGAAAAGGCAAAAATTAGCCAGGCATGGCGGGGTATGCAGGTAGTCCCATCTACCTGGGAGGCTGAGGTGGGAGGATGCCTTGAGCCTGGAGTGCACAGGTTGCAGTGAGTGAGATCATGACACTGCACTGCAGCCTGGGCAAGAGAGTGAGACTTGTCTCAAAAGTAGAAGAAAAAGGAGATGGAGAAAGGAGAAGGAGAAGAAGAAAGAAGAAGAAAACATAAGTGACTTTTTACTAACTTTGAGTAGAAAGGACACTAAGATTAAATTCAGTGGAAGAAATCAAAACAGCAACAGATTTGATTATGAAAAAGGCAAATTTCAGTGCTTAAGGAATAGTAAAAACAAAAATGAGGTGAATCAACTCTTTGAAAAAATAAAAATTTATTTTCAAACACAGAGAAAATTCATCTTTTTTCCAAAAACTGCCAATTTCACCTATTTTATGTCACCAAACTTGCTCTCTGGTTGCTAGAAAATAGTTATACTTCCCTATATGTGATTCCAAGCTTTTTCTGCTGATAGAGAATGTACAAATAAAAATAGTAATTTCTAGATATAACTCAATAGATACTGACAAAAAAATAATTTTTTTATAAAAATTAAATTTGAAGGAGTTCCCACGATGCCAAACAATAAAACAGAAAAGCGAAACTTGGTCAATGTTTTAATGTTTATTAAATTATATTCTATCTAGTGCTTTGAAAATACCTACTAAGGACATAGATTTGCAGATTTAGTCTAAATATTGGTATCAAATTTTAGCAAATAGTTAAGAATTATTGAATTGTAGAAAAATTAATGATTGTTTGGGTTTATAATTGTTCTTTTGTTCAACCACTAGAAAATATTCTGTGAATATCTAACGATTGAATAATGTTTAATCATTAAGAATTATTCTTTCTAGAAGAGACTGTTCTTTCCATATAGTGTGTCCTTGGCATCTTTGTTGAAAATCTATTGACCATAAAGCATAGATTTATTTCTGCATTCTCTTTTGTTCCATAGGTCTATGTGTCTGTTGTATGCCAGTACAATGCTGTTTTGATTACTATAGCTTCATAGTATGATTTCAAATTAGGTAGTATAGTACCTTCAGCTTTTTTATATTTCTTCAAAACTTATTGTTTATTCAGATTTTTGTGGCTCCATATAAATTTTAAGGTTGTCTTTTCTATTTCTGTAAAAAAAAAACAGTCCTTGGAATTTTGATAGAGATTTCATCGAATCTGTAGATCATTTTGGGTAGCATGAACATTTAAAAAATATTAATTCTTCCAATGCATGAAAATGGAATATCTTCCCATTATTTACATCTTCTTCAGTTACTTTCATCCATGTCTAATAGTTTTTGACATACAAATATTTCACTTCCTTAGTTAAACTTATTTCTCAATATTTTTTGTAGGTGTTGTTAATGGGATTGTTTTCTTAATTTCTTTTTTGGATAGTTTATTCTGAGTGTGTAGGAATGCTACTAATTTTTGCATGTTGATTTTGTATCTTGCAACACTCCTGAATTCATTAATTAGTCCTAATAATCTTTGGTAGAGTTGGAAAATCTGTATATCCACATGTAGAAGAGTAAAATTCAACCCCTATCTTATACCATATACAAAAGTCAACTCAAAATAGATTATGGACTTAAACATAAGACCTGAAACTATAAAACTACTGAAGAAAACATAAGGAAAAATCTCCATGCTACATGATATTGAAATGGGCACTGATTTTTTTTAATTTGACCTCAAAATTACAAGCAACACAAGAAAAATAGCTAAATAGGATTATTTCAGACTAAAAAGCAAAACAATAAAGAGTCTGAAGAGATAACTTACAAAATGAAAGAAAATATTTGCAAACCATACATCTGACAAGGGGTTAATAATAAAAATAATAAACAACTCAATTCAAAAAAAAAGTAACCAAATTTTTAAAAATGGGGAAAAGGACCTAAATAGATGTAAGTCTTCTTCTTCTCAAAAGAAGACATACAAATGGTATATGAAAAAATGTTCAACATCACTAATCACCAGGGAAATGCACATTAAAACTATAATGAATTATTTTTTCACACTTGTTAGAATGACTATTATAAAAAAGAGAGAGGGAGAAATATAAGCACTGAGGAGGATGTGGACAAAAGCAAACCCTTGCACACCACTGATGGGAATGTTAGTACAGCCATTATGGAAAACAGTGTGGTAATTCCTCAGAAAATTAAAAATAGATCTAACATATGATCTATCAATTCCACTACTGGGTATGTATTCAAAATAAATGAAATCAATATGTTGAAGAAATATCTGTACTTCTATGTTCATCAACATTTTATTCACAATAGCCAAAGTATGGAATTAACATAAATATCCTTCAATTGATTAATGGCTTAAGAAAATGTGTTTTATACAGACACACAGTGGGATACTATTCAGCATTAAAAACAAAGAAAATTTTGTCCTTTGCAACATAGATGAACTTGAAAAAACATCATGTTAAGTGAAATAAATCATGCACGAGGAGACAAATATGGCATAATCTCATGTAAATGTAGAGTCTAAAAAACCTGAACTCCCCACTGTCCCAAACTAAAATGCAATAAAAAAATTAAATTAAATTTAAAAACCTGAACTCACAGAAGCAGACAATAAATGTAATTTCTAGGGGACAGGAATAGAGGTCATGGTGACTATAGTTAATAACCATGTATCGTATACTTGAAAATTGTTGAGAGTAGATTTTAAAGTGCTTTCACCACAAAAATAGAATACATATGTAAAGTAATGCATATGTTAATCAGCTTGATTTTGCCATTCCACAATATATACATACTTCAAAACATCATGTTGTATACCAAAAAATATTTACAATTTTTTGTTAATTAAAAGTAAATTAAAACAAAAATATTAATAACAAAAAAGAATTATTTTTTCTAACTTTCAATCGCAGAACTTTGATCTTAAGCTAAGAAATCCCATAGGCAATTTCCAGATCAGCATGCCATGTTACTCCACATGATAATTTCACATGGAGAATGAACAGCAGGATTTCAGCCCTTTGGAAATATGATTCATTTTTATTCAAGAAAACAAAATTAATCTGTTTACTAAGAAAGTAAAGAAAAATGAGCCCCAAACACAAAGAATTTATTTTTAAAACCATTCTGTATCAGCAGAAATATTGTTCCTACATATTTTTTATTTGATGCCAGCATGTTCTTTTTGCAGTTACCACTCCTTTCTGTTAGAATGCTTATTTTTGGATGAGTGATCAGTTGCTTCATGTTGATTTTCCCCAGCAAGCTATAGGTTCACCCCAGCTACAAAAATGTTCTAAACTCTAAGAAAAAGCTCCATAGGCAAAGTCAGGATATGATCTTTCAAATGCAAACAGTGTGACTCTGTAGGAGTCTAACTCGGGAATTTGAGAAAAGGACTTTGTGAGAATGGTAAGTTTGTGGCATTTATTACTGTTTTCAAATCTGACCCCAAAAAGTTATGAAAACTAACATAAAATTACTGTATTTAACTCTCAGATAAAACTTTTGACATACTAAGTTTATTTAATTTACCAAAACTTCTCATAGACTAAAAACATATCATTAACTATACTACAAAAGAAACAGCAAAAGCTTGGAGCAAGTTGTTCAGGGGCACCTTATGTTAGTGCCAAGTTGGATAAACAACTTCTAGGCTTCTAATCCAAAGTTGATAGTACTGGGAGAATCCCTGTAGGCAAATATTGATAACACACAGACTTTTTCTGATAGATTGAATTTATATCCTGTCATCTCAAAAAGCACTAGAATTTGATGTGTAGCAATCTGAACAAAATGAAAAATGTAAGAAACGGTTCTACAGATGATGCATAATTAGCATCTTGCCAAAGAAGTCTGATGAAAATAAAACCAAATTTATTTCCTTTATCCTCATCAGATTTTGCAAAGACTTAACCAGCTGCAAGTACAAGAACTGACAAATTTGAGTGGAAGTGGATCCTGCACCCTGAACATGATTCAAAAGGATTCTAAACTAAGATGACATCAGCAACAGGATTTGATTGCCTTCTATTTATAATAATCATCCTGCCAAGTAAGTAAGTGATCCTACCTCCCGCTCACAAATGTCTCCTTCATTTCCCCTCAATTTATTTCATTAAATTATCATGAAAATATATCCTGTATTGCAAAATGAAATTTCATTACATCTTGGGTTTATATGAAGTGGCAGAGACTTTTATCTACACATCTGCTTTCTCTCTTCCTTTCTGTAAGGATCACTCTTTTCCTTTTGAAAAGGTAGCTATTCAATGAGAGTCTACATTTCCCAGCATTTCTTCCAGGAGACTGGTTTCTTTCTAATGGTATTTTAATAGGAATTACATGTGAAACTTCAGCATCCCCTATTTAAAAAAAGAAAATCACTTGCCTTCTACTTCTCTGTCCCACATCTCACAGTCTAGAAAATAAACTTGGTGTTGAGCCAGTGGCACCAGACAATCTAGGACAAGTTTAAGGAATAGCAGAGCAACAATGCAGAAAGAATATGGGCTCCTGATTTAATCAGCAGCCTCTGCAAGGTTTCTTACATCTATTTTGCTTGAACCACTGTGTTTTGGATTCTTTGTCACAGCCTTTTATCTGTAACCAAAAAGTACAGACATTTATTTAAATCGGAACTCCTTATACCCCTTTCCTACTACATTGGTATGTACTGAAACATGTTGCCAATGACAGTTTTTCCAGGTATGTTGCAAAATGCCATTATGGGGTCAGTTTTTCCTCTTTTTGAACAAACAAAAGTTATTTTGTGGTAAATGACTTGAGCAACTGCACCTAAACAACCTTGGAGTATCCAGGCTGCTACCCTTCAGCTCCATGACATTTGTTTTTCATCATTTCATTATACCATCAACATTATTTGAAGTTTCTCTTCACTGTGTTCTTGCACTGAATTTTATTCTACCCTTTTCATACCACCACAGAACATATATTATGTGTTTCCTTATTATCCATTTTTTGCATATGTTTGACTAAGGGCAATCAGATAATAGAAAGTATTATTTCGCTAATATTCACCAAATTTCCTGACATTTGACAGTTCCTCCAAAACTGTCCTATTGAAGTAATGCTGGATAAACTAAAACTATAGTAGCAATATTACTGGAAACATTAGCCCAACGTTCCATGGCTCCAACATGCATACATTTCTATCACTGATGTAAGATTTTTGAAAATGTTCTACAATCTGGATTTATTGCAAAGATGTCACTCTTCACTTTTGTTCTTTATTTTTTTAATTAAAGTTTACTTATTTTTTTCAATTAAAGAGTAAAGTTTCAATGAAAGAAGTACAATTACATCAAAAATATCTTAAATAATATCTATGATTTCCAATCTTACAGCTAAAGGAAAAAGATGACTTTTACTTTTGGTCTCACAAATCAGAGAGAAAACAAAGAGAAGGACTATCTTTTCCAGGAGTTTTAAAACTATGATCTGGCACACTACAACTCAAGAAGCAGCTTGAGGTAGGCCTGCAGTAGGATAGGGAGAAGAAGCTGAATGGGAAGGACCAGAATCTCCCCTCCCTGCTTGAAAGGGAAAAGTTTTCTTTTATCTTTACTATGTTAGGGTTTAGATTAAAATTTTGTTTGTAAAAGGGATCTCTTAATAACTGCTTGAAAAGCACTGAGCTAGTCCAAACCAGATGAAAGAATTAAAAGCTCAAGAGAGTAAGATTTATCTAAGATTGGAGAGATGACTGGTGGTAAAGTTAAGATAAGATGCTGGTCTTTCACATCTGGTCCAGAATTTTAATACCCAAGCTATAGAGATTGTTTAATATAGTGTGGGGGATTATCTCAATTGATGCAGAGAAGGCATTTGACAAAATTCAACAGGCCTTTATGCTAAAAACCCTCAATAAACTCGGTATTGATGGAATGTATCTCAAAGTAATAAAAGTTATTTATGACAAACCAACAGCCAATATCATACTGAATAGGCAAAAACTGGAAGCATTCCCTTTGAAATCTGGCACTAGACAAGGATGCCCTCTCTCACCATTCCTATTCAATACACTACTGGAAGTTCTAGCCAGAGCAATCAGGCAAGAAAAAGAAATAAAGGGTATTCAAATAGGAAAGGCGGAAGCCAAATTGTCTCTATTTGCAGATGACATGATAGTATACCTAGAAGACCCCATCGCCGCAGCCCAAAAACTCCTGAAACTGATAAGCAACTTCAGCAAAGTCTCAGGATATAAAATCAATGTGCGAAAATCACAAGCATTCCTATACACCAATAACAGACTTAAAGAGAGCCAAATGAAGAATGAACTGCCATTCACAATTGCTACAAAGAGAATAAAATACCTAGGAATACAATTTACAAGAA
>JAPYYA010005224.1:0-10995 GCA_028533165.1 Leontopithecus rosalia | reverse complement strand
TCTTCAATTCATTCATATTTCTCTCTAAGTTGTCCATTCTTTTTATCATTTCCTCGAATCTTTTTTCAAATCTTTTTTCAAGGTTGTTAGTTTCTTTGCACTGATTTAGAACATGTTCTTTTAGCTCACAGAAGTTTCTTATTACCCACCTTCTGAAGTCTGTTTCCATCATTTCATCACTCTCATTCTCCATCCAGCTTTGTTCTTTTGCTGGTGAGGAGTTTTGGTCCTTTGTAGTTGTTGATGTGTTCTGGTTTCAGGTGTTTTCCTCCTTTTTGCGCTGGTTTCTTCCCATCTTTGTGGATTTATCCACCTGTCATCTGAGTAGTTGCTGATTTTTCAATTGGGTCTCTGAGTAGAGGCCCCAATTTTTAATGATGAAGTATTTCTGCTTCTTAGTTTTTCTTCTAACAGTCTAGCCCCTCTGCTGTAAGAGTGCTGAAGTGCACTCTGGGCCCTGCTTGCCTGGGGTACACCTGTAGCAGCTGCGGAACAGTGAGGGATGCTACCAGTTTCTTCTTCTATCTTTGTCCCAGAATGATGCCCGCCAAATGTCAGTCTGATCAGTCCTTTTTGAGGTGATTCTTTGGGTATGTGAGGGTCAGCGAGCTGCTTGAGGAGATGATCTGTACTTTGTAGGAGCTCAAGTGCTGATCTATGAGCTCCGTTGTTCATTCAGTGTTGCTAGGCAAGTACGTTTAAGTCTATTGCGGCAGAACTCATGAAACCGGTTTTTTTCCTCAGATGCTCTGACTCTAGGAGTTAGGGCTTTATTTGTGAGTATCTGTTCCACTGTCCCGCCTAGCTAGGAGGCAGTCTAATCACTATTTGGCTGCCAAGGCTCCGCCCTGCTGGCATGAGGTCCGCCCTTTTGCTGTGGGCTCCTTCCTGCTGTTTTGGGTTCTGCCCTGTGGATGTAGGCTCCACCCTGCTGATGTGGGCTCTGCCCTTTTGGCAGAGTCTCTCTTTTATTGCAGGTTGCCTCCCCAATGGCTGACTGTGTCAGCAATGGGCAGGAACCTCAGTAGGGGCGGAAACTCTTGGCAATGGTGGACGCCCCTCCCACACCGAGCTGCACAGCCATGGGTTCAGCTGTTTCCACAGTGGAACTCTCAACCCCAGGCACTCCAAATCACCATATTTCTTGTCCCTGTGGGGGTGGGACCCATCGAGCCTGATCACTTGGCTCCCTGCCTCCAAGCCTTTTTGCTTTTTTTTTTATGTTGTAGGGTTGACTCTCTCCCAGGTGCCTCAGCCACTGGCCAAAAGGGCACTGGGATCTCTGTGATTTCCTGTGCAGCAACCTGCTGCACTGGTTCACAGTTCACCTCCCAGAAATCTCCTGGTTTGGTTCACCTTCCAAAACCTGTTCAATCAGGTGAACATGGCAATCTGCCCTCCCAAGTCTCAAATTGCCAGTTTAACCGGGCACCCAGACCCGTGTGTTTCGTGTGCCATGCCACTACACTGCAGCGCTGGCTGCCTGGCCACACCAGTGGATACCGCTGTGCTTGTGTCCTGCGTCCCTCTTACACCTGGGCTTTTCGCCGCTCTGTGGGCTATAAAGATCCATCTGGAAATGTGGTGTGAACTCACCCTTTGTGTCTTGACTGAGAGCTGCAATCGTGAGTTGCTTCTAGAGTGCCATCTTCCCCCATCCACCATTTTACTTTTGTTGCATTTGCTTTTGGAATCTTTGTCATAAAATATTTGCTTTTTACTACATCCAGGATGGTATTTCAGTTATTGTCCAGTTTTCAATATTTGGGGGTTTAAAATGTGAGCATTTTATCCATCTTGAGTTGAGTTTTGTATATGGTTTAAGGAAGGGGTCCACTTTCAATCTTCAGCCTGTGGGTGGCCAGTTATCTCAGCAACATTTATTAAACAATGAGTCCCTTTCCCATCTTTCCCATGGCTTGTTTTTGTCAGCTTTGTGAAGATCAGATAGTTGTAGTTGTGCAGCACTATTTCTGAGCTTTCTGTCCAGTGGTCTATGTGTCTGCATTGCCCCATTCTGTTCCAATGGTCTTTATGTCTGCTGTTTTACCCATACCTTGTTGTTTCGGATATTGTGGTATTGTCATATAATTTGAAGTGGGTAATGTGATATCTCCAGTGTTGTTCTTTTTGCTTAGGTTTGCCTTGGTTATTCTGGCTAATTTTGTCATTCCAGAAGAATTTTAAAATAGTTTTCTTGTAGTTCTGTGAAGAATGTCATTGGGTCATTCAATCCAAGATAATCGAATAGGAACAGCTCTGTAGTGTAGTTCCCAGAGAGAATGCAGAGGATGAATAATCACCGCATTTCCAAACGAGTGTTTACTGCCCACAAACCAGGAGATTTCCAGGCAGAAAAGCACCATGACTCTCCAGCAGGGCTATTTCAGCTGGCCCAGTGGGTCTCCACACAAAAACTTACACAAATCTGGATGACCATTTCAACTTGCACCTGGAACACCTGGGAGACAGAGACATCCATTCAACTGAAAAAAGGGAACTGAGACAGGAAGCCATATTATCTGGCTTGGCAGGTCCCACACTCACAAAGGCCAGAAATCTGAAACTCTCTGGATTGAGAGTTTCACAGCAAGCACAGCTGGACCTGGGATGGTCCAGCTCTGTGGGTGGAAGGGTGTCTGACATTACCAAGGCAGTCCACCACTACCGAGGCAGTCCACCATTACTGAGGCAATCCACCATTACCAAGGCAGTCCACCATTACAGAGATAGTCTGCCATTACTGAGGCAGACAACCATTACTGAGGCAGTTATAACTATAGCTCTATAAACAAAACCACAAGTAAGTTCATACAGCAGCTGGGTCGAGCCCATGGCAGCTCAGCAACACCTCTGCTAGTAGACTGTGACTAGGCTACCTCCTCACTGGGCAGGGCATCTCTGAAAAAAGGCAGAAGCACATCAGGAACTTATAAATAAAACCCCACCTTCCCAGGACAGAGCACCTGGGAAAAAAAGGCAGTTATGAGTTACACTGCAGCAGACTAAAACATACCTGCTCAGCAGCTCTGAATGGAACAATGGAGCTCACAGCTCAGCACTTGAGCTCCTATAAGAAACAGACTGTCTCCTCAAGCAGCTCCTCAATATCAGTATATCCAAAGAGACACTTCATAAAGGAGAGCTCAGGCTGACATCTGGCTGGTATCCTTCTGGGACAAAGATAACAGAAGAAGAAACTGACAGCAACCCTTACTCTTCTGCAGCCACCTCAGGTGGTCCACAGGTGAACAGGGTCTGGAGTGTACCTCCAGCAGTCCTACAGCAGTGGGGCCTGACTGTGAGAAGGAAAACTAAAAAACAGAAAGAAATAACTTCATCATCAACAAAAATGATATTCACTCAGAGACCCCTTATGAAAATCACTAAATACAAAGACCACAAGTAGATAAATCCACAAAGATGGGAAGAAGCCAGCTCAAAAAGAGGGAAAGCACCCAAAACCAAAATGTCTCTCCTCCTCCAAGGGATCACAGCTCCTCACCAAGAAGGAAACAAGGCTGGATGGAGATTGAGTCTGATGAAATGTCAGAAACAGGCTTCAAAAAGTGGGTAATAACAAACTTCTCTGACCTAAACGAACATATTCTAATCCAATGCAAATAAACTAAGAACCTAGAAAAAAAGGTTTCTCAAGATGCTAATGAGAATAAACAGCTTAGAGAAGAATGTAAATGAATTGATGGATCTGAAAAACACAGCACAAGAACTTTGCAAAGCAAAGTTGAAAACAAGTTTCAATAGCCGAATCAACCAAACAGAAGAAGGATATCAGAGATTGAAGATCAACTCAATGAAATAAAATGAGAAGGCAAGATTAGAGTAAAAAGAAATGAACAAAGCCTGTAAGAAATATGAAATTATGTAAAAAGACCTAATCTACGTTCAATAGGTATACCTGAATGTGACAGAGAGAATGAATGCAAGCTAGAAAACACTCTTCAGGAAATCATACAGGAGCACTTCCCCAACCTAAAAAGACAGGCTACCATTCAAGTCCAGGAAATACAGAGAACACCACAAAGATATTCCTCAAGAAGAGCAACCCCAAGGCACATAATTATCAGATTCACCAGGGTTGAAATGAAGGAGAAAATGCTAACTGCAGTCGGAGAGAAAAGTCGGGTTACCAAAAAGGGAAGCCTATCAGATTCACAGCAGATCTATTGGCAGAAACCCTACAAGCCAGAAAAGAGTGGGGGCCAATATTCAAAAATCCTTAAAGAAAAGAACTTTTAACCTGGAATTTGATATCCAGCCAAACTAATATTCATAAGTGAAGGAGAAATAAAATTCTTTATGAACAAGCAATTGGTCAGATATTTCATCACCACCAGGCCTGCCTTATAGGTGCTCCTGAAAGAAGCACTAAACATAGAAAGGAACAACCAGTACCAGCCACTCCAAAAATGTACCAAATGGTAAAGAGCATCAACATAATGAAGAAACTGCACTATTAATAGACAAAGCAACCAGCCAGCATCAAAATGGCAGAATCAAATTCACACATAGCAAAATTAACCTTAAATGTAAATGAGCTAAATGCCCCAATCAAAAGACACAGACAGGCAAATTAGATAAAAACTCAAAACCCATCCATGTGCTGTACCCAGGAGACCCATCTCACATGTAAGAACACACATAGACTCAAAATAAAGGGATGGAGGAAGATTTACCGAGCAAATGGAGAGCAGAAAAAAAAAGTAGAGTTGCTAAATATATACGCACCCAATACAGAGTACCCAGATACATAAAGCAAGTTCTAAATGACCTACAAAGAGATTTGTACTCTCACACAATAATAGTGGGAAACTATTAATCCACTGCCAATATTAGACAGATCAACGAGACAGAAAACTAACAAGGACATCTAGGACTTGAACTCGGATCTGGACCAAGCAAATCGAATAGACATTTACAGAACTCTCCATCACAAATCCACAGAATATTCATTCTTCTCTGCACCACATTACACCTACTCTAAAATTGACCACATAATTAGAAGTAAATTACTCCTCAGCAAATGCAGAAGAATGGAAATCATAACAGTCTCTCACACCACGGTGCAATCAAATTAGAACTCAGGATTCAGAAACTAACTCAGAACCAGAAAACTTCATGGAAACAGAGCAACTCACTCTTGAATGTTGACTGGACAAGCAATGAAATAAAGGCAGAAATAAAGTTGTCCTTCAAAATCAATGATAATGAAGACACAAGGTACCAGAATCTCTGGGACACATTTAAAGCAGTGTCTAGAGGAAAATATATAGCAATAAATGCCCATGAGAAGGAAGAAAACATCTAAAATTGACACCCTATCATCAAAATTGAAAGAGCTAGAGAAGCAAGATTAAAAAAACTCAAAACCTAGCAGAAGGCAAGAAATAACTAAGATCAGAGCAGAACTGAAGAAGATAGAGACACAAAAAAACCTTCAAAAAATCAATAAATCCAGTAGCTGGTTTTTTGAAAAGATCAAAAAAATAGACCACTAGGCACATTAATGAAAAAGAAAAGAGATAAGAATCAAATAGATGCAATAAAAAATGATAGAGGGGATATTACCACTGATTCCACAGAAATAAAACTACCATCAGAGATCACTACAAACAACTACGCACATAAACCAGTAAACCTGGAAGAAATGGATAAACTCCTTGACACTTGCACCCTCACAAGCCTAAACCAGGAAGAAGTCGAAAATGTATATTCTAATTTTCAGGGTTCGGAGTTCCGTTAAGGGCTCTCAAATTATTCATTTGGCCCAATGTTAAGTTCAGATTCCAAATATCTTTGTTAATTTGCTCCCTCAATGATCTATTATCAATGGAGTGTTGAAGCATCTCACTATTTTTGTGTAAACCCTTAAGGCTCTTTGTAGGTCTCTAAGAGTTTGCTTTATAAATTTGGGTGCTCCCGTGTTTAGTACATATATATTGAGGAGATTTAAGTCTTGTTGAATTGAATTTATTATTATGTAATGTCCTTCTTTGCCTTTTTTTTATCATTGTTGGTTTAAAGCCTGCTTTGTCTGAAATTAGGATTACAAACCCCCCCTTTTCTTTTTAACTGATTTTCATTTTCTTGATAGACTTTCCTCCATCCCTTTATTTTAGGCTTGTGTGTCATTGTGTGTGAGATGGTTCTACTAAAGATAGCATACCATTGGGCTTTGCTTTTTTATGCAGCTTGCCACTCTGCACCTTTTAAATGAGGCTTCTAGGCTGTTTACATTCAAGGTTAGTATTGATATGTGTGGATTTTATCCTGCCATTGTTTTATTTGTTGGTTACTATGCCAGCTTGTATCTCCCCATCCCTTTCAGGGATGCCAATTATTTACAGATTCAGCCCCTTTGCATAATCCTATATTTCTCAAAGATTTTGTTTGTTGCTTTTTATTCTTCATTCTTTGTTTTTGTCTGATTGTCTTATTTTAGAAAGCCAGTCTTCAAGTTCCCAGATTCTTTCCTCAGTTTGGTTGATTCTGCTGTTAATACTTGGAATTGTATTTTAAAATTCTTGTAGTGTGTTTTCCAGCTCTATCAGATCAGTTAGGTTATTTTCTGTAGTAGTTATTCTGTCTGTCAGCATTTGTATTGTTTTATTGTGATTTTTAGTGTTTTTTTTTTTTGGATTGGGTTTTACCATATTCCTGAACCTTGATGATCTTCATTTCTATTTATATTCTGAATTCCATTTCTGTTATTACAGCCAACTCTACTGAATAACTAGTGCAGTTATTTGGAGGACATAAGAAACTCTGGCCATTTGAGTTACTGGAGTTCTTGTGTTTCTCCTTTCTTTTCTTTGTATGTGAGTGTTTCTGTAACTGTGATGTAGATTGAGTACAGTCGGTAGACTTCTTTTCAGGATGTATTCACAGAGCTGAGGCTTTGTGCAGGGTCTTTATTTGTAGCTGACTTGTCTTTTGTCTCATGGCAGAGTGTGGGGTATGTTAGTAAAGTATTTTGGTGTTAAAGCTTTGGTGTGTGATCCAGTAGGTTGTGCATAGGTATAGTGCTCAGCTGGTTGTCTCTTGGTCAGTTGTATGACTTCCGTATATTTCTTCACAACTGTAGCCATGCTGTCTCTCAATGATCCGAAAATTTGGGCTCCTCTCCCACTTGAGTGTTGGCTGTAGATCATGGCTTGTCATTCCCAGGCTTTTCCCCTACAGCTATGGGGTGATCTCAGTGTTTATTTCTTATTTCCAACTTGGAGGCAGCCATGGACAGAACTTTAGGAGTGCTTGTGGCTGAGCATCTTTTACTTATCATCTACCCCAGAGAGATGTAGGTCAGCAATTGTTCAATGCAGTCAGCCCAGCATGGGGGCATCCATGCTGTGGGTCCAAGCCAGGATTTCTCTGCTTGGTGATGAGCAGAGGGAGTGTACAGGACCTGTGTGGGATGGACTGGTCTCTCCTTGGGTGGACTGTTGGTTGTTGGGAGTATGGATAAGGTACTTCAGGTCTTTGCTTCTTTATTAGTCTGAGGATAGAATTCGTGCCGTGGCAGAGGCAGTGGCAGATGTGCTTTCAGTTGCCCCTGGGTGTCTCATGTCTGAGGAATGCAAAGTTGCTAATACTGGGAGTTTTTAGCCAGTGGGGTGGGGTGGCTGCCTTGCTGGCATGAGCTTGGGACTCCACTTTTTAGGGAGCAGAGGATTAAGAGCTCACCAAAAAAAGAGATTGGTTTCCTCTCTGTATGGTGTCTATTGCATTCTGCAAGCTAGGTGGTAGCTCTCAGGATCTTTGTTTTTCCCCAGACTGAGGGCAGGAGAGATAACACTGTTTGTATCCCTGTGGCAGAGGAAGTGTTGAATGCCTCTGGGAGCCTCTGCCCAGGGGAACCCTGGGCCACTCCTAGTAGGTATGATCAGCCATGTGTGGGGCACCCATTCTGTGGTCATAAGTCAGGGGCCCTGCCTGGTGAAGAGTTGGGAGGTGGGGGTTTCCAAGAAAAAGGGGCTGAACTCCTTTCTGTATGGTGACTGTGGTGTGCTGGAGGCCAGTGTGGTCACTAAGCCCTTTGTTCTTTCTCCAGCCCAACGGCTGTTAGGTGGCACCACTGCAACTGCAGTGGTGGAGGGCTTGTGATTTCCTCCTCAGACAAATGCGGGCTGCCTTTAATTGAAGTGGTATGGTGGGGGCAGGGTGGTTGTGCTGCAGTACCAGGTTCAGCAGCTGTGCCCAGGGAGGAGATGTGAGCTCCAGGATGTTGGTAGAGAATAGTCCAGCCACTTATCCATAAGGTGGGCTCTCTGTTCTGAGAGCCAGATCAGCCCCTTGTGCCTGCAGACTCTTCAGAGCCTGGAGACAGAGTGAGGGCTGCAAGACAGCAAAGATGGCAAACCACCCCTCCTACTAGTAACTCTGTCCAGTGAGTTGCAGAGCTGTTACTGGCTCAATAGCCACCATAGGAGGTGGCTGGAAGCCCAGGCTGAGAAGACCTGCCCAGTGAGGAGATATGGGATCAAGGTAACAATCTGGTCATGCAATAGTCTGACCACCATTCTTGTAGGGCTGTTGTAGTAAGCTGGGAGTCTGCTCTAGTCTCTACTTACCTCAGATATTCTAGTACCTGAAGGTTACAACAATGAAGACTGTGCAATAGCAAAGATAGCACTCTGCTTCTCCTCCTGGGAATTCCATCCCAGGGAGGTACCAACCTGTTGCTGGCCCACACACGCCAGTGAGGGTGGCTGGTGACCCCACTTGAGTGGTCACACCCAGTGAGGAGAAACAGGATCAGTGACTGCTATAAAAAAGCAGTCTCAGTGGGTGTTGAACAATGAGAACACATGGACACAGGGAGGGTAACATCACACACTGGGGCCTGTCGGAGGGTGAAGGCTAGGGGAGGGACAGCAGGAGGTGGGATGATAGGGGAGGGATAGTATTAGGAGAAATATCTAACATAGATGATGGGATGATGGATGCAGCAAACCACTGTGGCATGTGTATACCTATATAACAAACCTGCACGTTCTGCACATGTACCCCAGAACTTAAAGTATAATAAAAATAATAAGAAGAAATAACCACAATGAAAGCAGTACGGCCACTTTCTTATAAAGGAGGTGTGCTGTGTTGAGGGTCCGACCAGCCACCTCCTAGCCTGAGACTCTCCAATGCCCAATGGTGACAACAGTGAAGGCTGTGAAACAGCACAAATGGCAGCCTGCCTCCCAGTAGCTCCCATTCTGTTGCAGTATTCTGGGAGTCCGTGCCAGTCCCTGATTACCTCAGATTTTCTAGTACCTGACTGTATCAACAGTGAAGGCTGTGAAACAGCAAAGATGGCAGCCTGCCTTTCCCTCTGAGGACTCCATCATAGGGAGGTACCAACCTGTTGCCAACTGGAAAATACCCAGTGGTTATAGATCTATGTTTTGAGATTACAACCAGTAAAGAGAAACAGGGTCTGGAATTCACATGGAAAGGCAATCTGGCCACTTTTCTGTAGAGCTGTTGTGCTCTGCCAGGGGACTCGTCCAGTACCCAGTCACTTCAGACTCCCTGAAGGCAACAATGGCTAAGGCTGTAAGACAGCAATATGGTGGTCTGTCCTTGCTTTTGGAAACTACATCCCAGAGGGGTAGGGACCTGTTGCCAGCTCAGAAAAACTGATGGTGGTTGTTGTGGACCATGGACAGGAGATTCTGCTCAATGAAGAGAAATGGGATTCAAAACCCACGTGAAAAAGCAATCTGGCAGCCTCTCTGTATACTGCTGTGTTGGGAAATTCTCTAGTCCTTAGTCACCGTGGATTTTCCAGAGCCCAAAGGCAACAATGACTATGGCTGCAAAACAGCAAAAAGGTTGTCTAGCACCTTCTTTTGAGAGATTCATCTCAGGGAGGTATAACTCTTCTACCACTGGCTGGCTGGAGTTCCAAGCCAGTGTGTCTTATCCTGTGAGGTGAAGGAGAGGCTACTCTGCCAGGACTCCCTGCATATCTGTGTGTCAGACTGCAGGCCTTGGGGGTAGGTGTGGGTTCACAAGGGGATCTCCTGACCCAAGGGTTGCAAAGATCCATGGGAGAAATGTGAGCCCCAGGGGGCTCACCCACTCACCACTTCCCTGGGTGGAGAAGACTCCCCTGGCTCCGTGTTGCTCCCAGGTGGGTGGTCATTCTGCCTTGCTTTACTTCTTTCTCCGTGGATTGAGTTGTTTTCTTTATGAATCCCAATGTGTGTACCTGGATGCTTCAGTGGAAAGTGCTGTATTTAGTCACTCCTTTTACTTATCCTGTGAGAACACCACACACAGCTGTTTCTAGTCATCTACCTGCACTTTCTCAGTATAACTTAAAGAAGAAAAGAAATACTGCCAATTGTTTTGGCATTCTAAGATTAATTCTAAATATAAAATAAAAATAAGAAAGCAGAAACTGGACACCTTCCTGACACCTTACACTAAAATTAACTCCAGATGGATTAAAGACTTAAACATAAGACCAGGCACCATAAAAACCCTAGAAGAAAATCTAGGCAAAACCACTCAGGACATAGGAGTAGGCAAGGACTTCATGACCAAAACACCAAAAGCATTGGCAACAAAAGCCAAAATAGACAAATGGGACCTCATCAAACTCCACAGCTTCTGCATGGCAAAAGAAACAGTCACTAGAGTGAATCAGCAACCAACAGAATGGGAAAAAACTTTTGCAGTTTACCCATCTGACAAAGGGCTGATATCCAGAATTTACAAAGAACTCAAACAGATTTACAAGAAAAAAGCAAACAAGCCTATCCAAAAAATGGGCAAAGGAGAACAGACACTTTACAAAAGAAGACATACAAGAGGCCAACAAACATATGAAAAAATGCTCATCATCACTGGTCATTAGAGAGATGCAAATCAAAACCACATTGAGATACCACCTCATGCCAGTTAGAATGGCGTTCATTAAAAAATCTGGAGACAACAGATGCTGGAGAGGATGTGGAGAAATAGGAACACTCT